>LPNX010919848.1:168614-245345 GCA_001517045.1 Pseudotsuga menziesii
AAGTTCACGTAGGAGATTTAAGTGAGTGAAAGATTAGATCCCAGCCATAGATTTCTTGGCCAAGATCTAATCTCAACCGTAGAAGGTGAAAAGTCATGAGAATAACCCTAATAGGGTAAATAAAGTACATGAGATTTCATTTTGGCACACATTCAAGAGAGAACAGCTTGGAGAGGGCTCGATTTCCAAGAGAGGAGCTTGGAGAGAAGTGTGAGAAGCACATTTTTTTTGCAGGAGAAAGCTGAAGGAGAGCTAGGGCACAATTTTCAGACAGGGCTGGGAGTGATTCTCAGTTGGCTTGAATATCAAGGAGCCACCATTACTGCTGCACAGAAACCGAGAAAAGTACGGCTAGCATTTATTGCTGGCACGCATTTCCAGAAAGGTACTGCTGCATTTATTGTAGACCCAAGTTTCAGGAAGAAAGTACAGGTCCGTACAGTACGTTTTTGGGCTCGTTTTTTAAGAATATCAGGCACAGATTTCGAGGAAGAAATCTGGCACTTTTCCCAAGGAAAAACAGCACGTTTTTTGAGGCCGTACGGATGCATTTAATGCAGTTCGTACAGCGCTTTTGTTGACTGTTTTGGCACAGATTTCGAGGGCTGCATTTAATTCTCTCAGGCACAGAAATCGAGGACTGTTAGTGACTTATTTCTGCACATTTTTCGAGAAGGGATTTGCACAGAAATCAAGGCAGCATTAGCACGAAAACCAAAACAGTTTACTGGGTTATTTGCGTTGGTCAAGATAAGTTATATTTTGACCGTAAATTGATGTCTGATATTTTTTTTTAAAAGCTCAATAAAAATTTTCTCCTGCATGCTGGTTTTCCCCCAGGGGTTGAGGGGGTTTTTCCAGGGTCTATTTGACCAAAACACTGTGTTGTAAATGTATATTACAGTCTGCTGATATTTTAATTTTTCCGCTGCTAAATGTGCTTTATAAACAGTGTATCAGCCTATTGGATAGTTCCATTGAATGGTTAATTAATGTGCTTGATTGTGGTTTACTGTTGAGGCCTGATATCAAAGGTTTATGAAGTGTTTGACGAAATCTGTAAGTGAACAGAGGTCTGTTTTTTAACATAGACATGAATCATAAATACATTTTTATAGTGATTTTTAATTATGCATATGTTCCTAAATTTCATGTTATGATTTTGAATAAAGTGTTCTTTATTTGTATAAGAATCGTAGAGCTTATCATCCTAGTTATATTTTCAATCAACCTATGTTTGGGCTTCCATACCCATATTAGAGTGGATCTAATGATTGTATAACTAAAGAATTTGAACGGTTATCATAATCAACCAACCTAGTATTTAGACGAACAAAGTAATACCTAAGTCATAGATCGAGTTAATATTTTAAACTATGTTTGCATATTTTCTTTTAAAATATTTTAAGTGTATATTCAATCTAATCGTATTCCCTAGGATCCAAGACTTTTCATACAGGAATTATCTATGTTTATAGATTGTATTAAATTATAACTTATTCCAATTTAAAAACTTTGTTTTAAGAATACCTACAGTTGCGACTAGATTTCATTAACATAGATAAACAACGATTTTAAAGAATGAATTACTAAGTAAACAATGAATCGAATAGCCCAATAAGAAATCAAAGAATATAAACAGTAAACAAAATGATTTTTAGACAATCGCATAAACTATCATATATGTACAGAGTATAGTTGAAAGGATCTCACTCAAAAACATCTAGATCATGAATCTAGATTGGTGTTCAACTCAGCAGTAATAAAATACTCTTTTATAAACAACCAATACATGTCCATCTCATAGATCCCGATAATTACTCAAACAACAAACAGATCTAGTTAATTACATAGTAAATCAAGCTCAATCAATTAAACTTAAATGCACAGTCTCTATTCACAGATATCCATACCCCTTGATACATGGCTCTGTCAAAAAGAATTTCAGCACAACCTAATCATATCAACTAAAATAATAAGTGTTTTAACACTCTGAGCTTCAATAGAATTATTTCACTAAACAAAGTTTTCCAACTGATAAACATTATTGCGGTTGTAATCCCATCTATTGGCATCCACCGTTTAAGAACAAAAGCGTAATGTACATCCAAATAGGATGGCATGACAACGCATCAAAAACATGAGAGGTTGTGAAGCCATTTCTATAAGCTAGTACAGACCCATAAGGGTTTGAAATATGACTTTTTTGTAAACTTGTCTTCGCAAGTGGTTTTGAAAGCCCTTTCCAATTTTGGACTGCGAACCCAATGGGAAAACATTGCAACCCCTAAACTATGAGAGCCTTACCGTAAGACTGTTGAGGTATCCACCTTGTGCCATCCAAACCATTGCGTCGGTAGACACATGAACAATATTAAGTAGTGTTAGTGTCATTATTAATGACCAAGTATAAAATGCGTACTTGTAATTCATAATAGCATAAATGGAAACCTTCACCTATGTACAGAGAACAAGGAGGCGTGAGAGGAGGTGACACTGTCACGGCTCCCGTTGGGCCAGGATTAACAAACCTACATTCCACATTACACAGTCAAAACTATGTCTGTAAACTATAACTAAATAAGGAAAAGCGTGACAGGCTAAAACCCTTACCTGGCCAAATGAAGCTCGAGCTTAAAGATTGAAGCTAGAATTTGTTTTGAAGTTTCTCTATCCGTCAAACTCCACCTGCAAATTAAAAGAAGAAGTTATAGTTTTTCCTTATAAATCGACTTGAAGCAAACAAAGGAACTCTCAGACCGAAAACATACCTTAAACGAACACAAAGATGGCCAGGGGTCAGCTCCTCCTGTTTTCCCCTTATTTCTCCTATGCTTGCACGATAACAAAGAACCATAACATAGACTCTATAAATTTTTGTTATATTTGAAACCTTTAAAAAAAGAAAATATATTTATACAAATTTGCATAATGGACATTGAAGAGATTTTAAATCGCTTACCTAGTAAAAGGCTTGGCAGACTTTAATTCTTCGCAAAATCTCTAAAAAGAGCTTGTTCCTTCCATAACTGCGACAAACCAGATAGGTTGAGGCCTCAATGGCGACCACTTCACTGATAAAAACCTTCAAGTAAAAATCATAAACAAAAAAGAAGACCTCCATTAATAGATTGTGCAAGGAACGAGTGAGAATGTGCAATGTATCCATGAATGGTTGAGTTTTCTTCCATGAAAACAACTACAAACTAAACTAATGCAACAATAAAACCCTCAAACGGATTAAAGATGTGTTAAAACCCTTTGTAAAACCCTTGCAGGAGATCACGACAGGTGGAGAGACAAAATCCCTCTCAAGCCACAAACACGTGCATTTAAACTTGCCGTTGAATGTTCCTGGCTATGCTATCAACTCGCAACCAGGGCAGTTTTTAAACCTTAGTTCAACTCATCAAGTTATATGCACTTGCATGTTCCCCTTGTACCTCCCTTTTAAATTTATGGCAAACCAACCCTTATGACATAGAGCCAACGTTATGTATATACGTGGCTAGGGTCACAACTATGATGATTGCTATCACCATAGTCCAAACTTTTAATTAAAAATTTTAACCAATTCTTGCGCTATGCTTCGAACTCTAAACCTTTCATCAAATCTTTTTAATATGCCCCTTTTTCCATTTTGTTTATGAAGGTAGGCTTATTAACAAAGAGCAGCTACGACAAGCCTTAGATTTTAATCTTAGGTCATTAGCAAATAAAACTTAAAATAAACATAAAGCATTGAAAACATCACCTTGGTGAGTTTGCTTTATGGTCGTCATCACCCAAATACAATGCCACGGGTGGCATAACCTGTCCATCAAACCTAGAACCAATGCAAGTTAAATTACACGTGTAATTACTAGTGACAGCATATATAAGACGCTGCGACCAACGTTTACATGTTATGACAACATAAATGAATAATAGAGTAAAGGAAAAATAATAATTTATTTTTGGATTTTATAGGTGTGTGACAGTTGCCTCTTTGGTGGAGCAATTTTTTAAGTAAATGGGTGGTGATGAGATTACCTCTGCATCACAGGGTCCCAACTCGCTAGTGGGATAAAGGCTCTAATTACTACCAGGTTGTGCAAGTTAATTAATTTTGGTATGCCTCAAGGATCTAATCAAGCCCTTGATAATGGACCTAAGGGCTCTCCACCTCTCACATTAGTTGGGGTGTCATGTACCCTTCCCTCTGTAGGATCGCATAAGGGAGGAGCGCGACTTCACTGCTCGCTCTGATACCACAATGTCACGTCCCCTCTCGCCTTGGAGGATAAATGTGACCACTAATCCTATTCTAATACCATGATGTAGCATACCCACTACTCTGATACTGCTCTGAAATACCGCGATGTCCGTGAACCCGGTGCCCATACACCTAACTGATATGCGGAATAATTTAAAACTTGTTATTTCTTTCTCTTTAACACGGTCAAGGGTCATGTAACATCATTTAACATTCATTATTAGGCTCAAAACCCATTGTAACAGTCGTTACATCATAAACATATCCACTCTATAACCAAAAAGGTCATTTCCGCACTGAACCTGACCTTTCCGCACTCTGCCTTCCGCATTCCCCCTTCTGCCTTCCGCTGTGGAATCCGGGTACCGAAAACATAATGTGCGATGGAATCATTCGACCACTTTCCATCTTTCGCCTTTATTCCTTTCACTGTGGAACTCGAGAATCAGAAACTCAACATTTGACGGAATCATTTAACCACTTTCCGCCTTCATCCTTCCGCCTTTCGCTGCGGAACTCGGGAATAAGAAACTCGTCATTTCACGGAATCATTTAACCACTTTATGCCTTTCGTCTTCCGTCTTTCCTCCTTTCACTGCGGAACTTGGGAATCGGAAACTCATCATTTGACGAAATCATTTAGCCACATCTCGCCTTCTTCATTCCACCTTTTCGCCTTCGTTGCAAAACTCGGGAATCAGAAATTCAACATTCGACGAAATCATTTGACCACGTTCCCCCTTTCCACCTTCTACAGCGGACATCAGGGTGCGTAAATCCACTTTTACCTTAGAATTTTCGGCTCTTTTCTGCCTTCGCTTCCGCCTTCTACCTTCCCCGGGCGGATTCTGAGGTGCAGAAATGCTTAAGTCAGATGCATTCTGACTCTATAACCAGGCTTATAGCCTCCATGATCATAAATAAATGCATTGGAAACACAAGGCATATACAAATGTAAAATGCAGGGACGTTCAAAAACAGTGAACTCTACTTTAAATATTTAATAAGCATTCAACATATTCATCATATTCATAAGCAAATACATTGCAGAAATAATACAACAAATAATACTTATCTTGAAGATGAAGTTGTCCCGCAACTAGCTATGTTGCTGCAGCGTTCCACCCAACCATAGGCTAGTTGTGTTCATCAATCTCTCAACACAACTGCCACCCCCGAGTTGGGCATGATTTCCACAAGGAACTAGGGAACAACAAGCCCACACATAGCCAGAACACATCAAACACAGTCAAGCCAACCTACAGTTGGGTTTATCAGACTGTCCAGCCAAGCCAATACACAATTGGATTTATTAGGATGAAAGAAAACATGCCAATACAGTGTTGGGTTTATCATGATACTCATCCAATCCAGCAATAGTTTGGTTTATCACACTGGACACAGTCAATGCAACATTCACATTAGGGACCAGCCAAGCCAACTAATAGATTGGTTTATCAGGCTACCCAACGAAGTAATGTCACTGTTGGGTTTATCGATCTATTCAGCCAAGCCAGCTAATAGTTGGGTTTATCATGCTGTACAGCCAAGGATCACACATGGCCAAAACACATCAAGACACAGGAAATCCAACACACCGTTGGGTTTATTAGGCTACACGGGTAGTAGTTCAGACACATCCAAAATTCACAACAAGACACAGCCAAGCCAACTACCAGTTGGGTTTATCATGCTTCTCAGCCAAGCCAATATACGATTGGGTTTATCAGGCTTCCCAGCCAAACCAATATACCATTGGGTTTATCAAGATGTCATCCAAGCCAATCTACATGTTAGCACTCGTGTTAAATTTTGAATAGGTGCCTGCGACGATAGCCTGGTAGGAAAGGGTATAGGAAGAAATTTTCCAAGGGGCTCTACAAGCGCGAGAATTGGTCCCCACAGGATAGGCAACGCAGAGTAAACAGGCATTGAATATTTTTCAAACAGAAGAGGTGTGCTAAGAATTGAGCCAAGAGAGCGAGAGAAATCACAGCTCGCCTTGTTTTCCCTAACGGTCGCGATTGGGGCGGACCAGATCTACAGCTTGGAACCTTTTCACAGCCCACATATGCACGATGGGTAACGCAAAATATGGTCATGAAAGGGCAGGAAGGCCCCACATGTTTGGATGGCGATGATCAGATAAGAGGTCAATCGACGATCCAGATTGAAATCACAGCGAGAAGATGCGTGATGGATAGTGGAAGGAGGCAGAGCGAAACTGAATAGGACCCCTCACTTTTGACAAGGAGGATTTAGCGAGATGGTTAACCAATGCATGGACTGGGAAGTGAAGGTCAGGGCAGATGACATCGACAGCGTATTCCACACCCAGGAATCCCGAGGGTTGCTTCTAGTCACACGTCAGGAGGACGAGCACCATAACAACAAAGAGACAGAAGGGAGAGGTATTTGTGCGCGTTGTACGATAAGGGAGTAAGGAACAAAAACCCGGGTGTATCGGTATCATCATAAGGGGAGTCAAGGAAGTGATCAATGTCAAGTTCACCCACCACAAACCAGCCTGAGGCCGATTATAAGTGAGGCCTAAGGTCACTTCCGACATTAATGTTATGACATCACGATCAAGGGGTGATGCAGTTGATACCTTCACAGAAGAAAGTAGGGTCGAGAGCCCACGTGACCATTTGTGTGTCATCATATCACTCGATGATGGCGCGTGAGAAGGATTGACAGAACTTCACCAAGCTCCTTCACCTGGCTTGTTATAACGCTACCATCTAATCTTTACTAGGGAGGCAAATTGAGCAAATCCTGTTGGAGAGAAAGGATGATAGACCATTGTTTTGATAAGACCCCCGAAAGTCCTGCTACTAGGCTTGTAATGATCGGTCCACTTGAGGTGCCTATGATGCATTACAACCTGCCAACCTGTGGATGTGGCGGAGGATTTCAGTTATTGTCGGACCATTTTGCCGCAGCAACTCCAACCATCGTGGTAGATATGTTCATTCCATTAGAGGGGTTTTTCGGCACCAGTAAGGTCAACGAAAGGATGTGTGCCACCTTAGAACGACTTTATGAGGCTGGTAAGGAGAAGGTTGTCCAAACAAAATGCAACACCCCCATAGAAGCGGCGCCTGGGGCCTCCAACCAGATGGCTATCCCGCTGAAGCCTCTAGATAGGTCCTTGGACACCACCATCGCAGTATATAGTATCCATTGCTAGGGATGGGCATTTTTAAGGGATGATCGTAAGGGGAAAGAAAGAAAAGGAGATTTTTGTCGTCATCATCGCTGGTCCATAATGCCAACTGCATCGAAGGTGATGACGAATCCAAATATATATTGTGCGGGCGCACCCTGGAAGAAGAGGATAGTCTCGGTGGCTGACCAATGCAGGTGACCAGGAGCCTACGGGAATGATAAGCACATCAAAGGTTCAGTCCTATCGATAACAAGGTGTTCATCTCGAGGTCTGCAAACCTAATAGTGCTCAAAGGGTGTATAGAAGCTATCAGACAAAGAGCCCAACTCAGAAGAAGTATAGACATTCGTGTCATCTACAAGCATGGGTAGAGCATGATTCTAGGACGTGGAGGAACACGAAGGGACATGAGCAGAAAGGGGGTCACGGGGCTAGTTCAAGCCTGTATGACTAAAAGTGCGAAAATGGAATAAAACCGTTGAGAGCCGATACATCGATGTCAAGATGAAAAAATCCTGCATTCATAAGCCGCAGTGATATTTCGACCAGCGGGCGTGGCATAACATATCGCCTGTTTCGGTAATGAAATCGTGGCAAAATTTCCACCTAATGTAGTTTGTTAGGATTTTTATATGATGATTCCGGGTTAGTCCCGTGCTATGTAACTATTTCTGATACCCTGTTTCGGGACGTATCCCGGGGGCAGTCCGCATTATAAATAGAACCTCCCTTGAGGATAATAGGGGTTGGACTAATTTTCATTTTTGAGGCCTCAACACTAGTTTTTGTAGCTCTGCAACAGTTTTTGGGAAGCATTAATGAATATATTTCTTTGTGTTTATGAGATTCATCACGGTGCTTGTATTTAGTGTGTGCTCTCTTTGTTTATTTCATTTTCGTATGTGTTATTCTACCAATACATATCTAGATTAGTATGTGGGAATTTTCCCTCTGTTAGGCACTCCTACATCAAAAATCGTGTTTTTAATGTGACTATAATAGCTTTGACAGAATTCATCCATAGATAGGTGCTCTATTTCAGCTGTTTGCCATTGTCATTTTTCCACTAAAGGTGTTGCAAGGGATTTGCCCATCAATAGGTGACCCTTGTCATGCTGGTCTTTTTTGTTTCTTCTCACCATTGCTTAAAGGATATTTTGCTAAATGTTGTGCTTACTTTGCCTCATATTGCCGAAGAGATAACCATTTTCATTATATGTTGTAACATCCTTGAATGTTTCAGACTATGATTCCATTGCCCAATGGTTTTAATTTTGTTTGAATTTCCACCCTTTTATTTGTAACTGTCCATGTTACTAACATAAATCTAGTCTTCTGCGTGCTCGTTAAAGATAAATGTGTATGTGAATGTTACCGTGACAAAGAGAGATCCCTCTCTGACTGCCTTAGCTAGAAGGCAGTCTAAAGATGGTTTGAAATGGTTACCCCTGTGACTTCCTACAACAACCATAGGAAAATTACAGGGTGCTAACACTACGTTTGGGTTTATCAGGTTATTAAGGCAGTGGAAAGGAAGAATGGATAAGATAGTGGCTCATTCAAGATCTAGGGACACCTCCACAAGATCTATCCGGCCTGGCATCCACAATACATACACACCCAACACAAGGAAGTATCCCCTTCTCTGATACAAAGTCCCTCGGGCTATACCTTCCCTTCCAGTGCTCTTCAGGATGTGCATAGTAGATTCACCAGCCACTCTTATATTTCCATGAGGTTCATCTCTGCACTAAGTTTATCAATCCCATCTGGCGTCTCTTCCACTCCTAAGTCTTGCATATAGTTCAGACCCAAACCAGGGCACACATAACAGCAAACCACAAGGAGACACAGCAACATAGGGCTCCACTATGTAACACAGACAACCAGGTTTGCATACCACTCTATAACACAGGAAAAACAAGGTTTCACTTGAACACAAGAGACCATGGTTCCATATCACTCTGTAACACAAAGATACACTGCAGAACAACTCTTTTCGTGACTCAGGATAGTGAATCCCATAATGAATCATCAAAAATGAAGAACAACAACAAAACCTTCTTGCAACTAGGGAAATACGTACTAGCACGCATTCACATGCTTGCTTACTTCAGAAGCAAGAATGTGGCTTCCCCAGACTGCATACTTGCTCAAACTGCAGGCTGGCTTAGTCATGAAACCAACTGCCATGCCTTGCTCTGCCCAAGGCATTAATTGCCTCAACCAATCTTCTGGAAGAATTGAATGATTGAGTATAGAGGAAAAAAAGGTATTTGAGGGGTTATGGGTTTCCTCATTGACATCTAGTCTCACCCTATTAGCTCAGTGTTGAAATATTGTAACTTCGAAGAATATTCTATATGTATCTTTTGTGGTCCCCGAGGGTCCTATCGGGAGAACCACTTGTATTACTTTGTATCCTGATGATTCTAATCGGAAGAACTAATAAGATTCATGAGGTAGTCCCTTCTAATTGTAAAGGTGGGTCATTAGCACCCCAGTGTGGTTACTTGAGCCTACATGTGTAACTCGAGCCTACATGATTAACTCGAGCCTACATGTCAGATGAGTTAATTAAAGTGAACGGATGAATATAAATAAAGGTGTAGCGCTCCTCATTTGGAGCACACACTCTCACTTGTGTAGCACATTAGTGGAGAAGAGAAGAGTAGCAGGAGAAGGAGGAGGATCAGGCTTTGATCTCCTTGCTGGTTTTATCTTTTACCTTTTTGGGGCATCTATATTGAGGAAGCTTTTGTTGGGTTTTTCCCTTTAGGGTTTTCCCAGGATAAATATGTGTTGTTCTTGTGATGATGTTTCTTTCAATGATCCTGTTTATATTCTTTTGTTATGAAAATGATTTAAAATACTGATGTTCTAGCTTATCATATTAAAATTTAACATGGTATCAGAGCTAACCTGAACAAGACAGCTTTCACAAGGTGAAATAGCTCTCTCTCTCTCCCCGAAAGAAATTAGGGTTTTCGAGAAAATTTTTGAGTCTCGAAAAATTGATTGCATGGAAAGTTGCGCCCTCCCAGAGCGCATCTTTTGAGCCTAGAATCATAGTTTTTGGATGTGTGAGTCTCCGGAAAAGTCAAACCCTAGTTTGACAGCTATCCCAAAAAACTGCTAAACCAGAAAACTGCAGAAGTTGAATCTTGCAAGTCTGATTTGAAAGGTGAAGAATTGAAATCTCCAGAATCCAAGCACACCAGTCAACTCACCTCATTCAAGCACATATCCTGGTAAGGTCAGTTTCTCATTCCGCAACATTTCAATTTTTTTGTGACTTTCTGACAAGATGGCCCCAAGCACTAAGCTTGAGGATAATCTAGAAGGCATAGAGAATTTTCGAGCATGGAAATACAGGATTGGTCTCATTCTCCAAGAGAATGATCTTGATAATTATGTCAAATAAGAAGTCTCAGAACCTGAAGAAGCTGAAGCCAAGGAGAAGCACAGAAAGGATATGATTAGAGCACAAAGGATTATTGCTGACTCCATCAAGGATCACTTGATCTCTCAAGTGTCATCCAAGAAGACTCCAATAGAAATGTATGATACCCTTTCCAAAATGTATGAGGGAAGAAAGATCAACAAGAAGATGAATCTAAGAGCTCAACTGAAGAGTAACAAGATGAGTCATGGAGAATCCATCCAAGACTACTTCACAAGGGTTTCTCAGATCAAAGAGCAACTAGAAGTTGTTGGAGATAAGCTTGATGAAGATGAATTGGTTATGACTGATCTCAATGGTCTTACTAGACCCTGGGAATCCTTCATCCAGATGATGTGTGCCAGAAAAGAAAGCATGATGTTTGAAGTAGTATGGGAAGACTGCATTCAGGAAGAGACTAGAGTGGCAAACAGAGAAGCCTTACTAAAAGAGGATGATCAACCTCTAGCCACTCATACCAAGAAAAGAAGAAGGAATCAACCCATCTTCAAGAAGGGAAACCACAAAGAGAATCTACCTCCCAGAAGGTTCCAAAGATCAAGAGAAAGTCTAGCAAATAAGGACTACTCTGGTTTTCAGTGTTTCCATTGTGACAAGATAGGACACATTGCTAGGAATTGTCCTATGAAGAAGCAAGAATATAAGAAGAGGATCAACAACAACAAAAGATATCATGCTCATCTAGCTAAAGATGAGGATGAAGAAGAAGGGGAAGGAGAAGGACCTCCAAGAAAGCAAGCAAGAGAAGAAGATGCAGAAGAGTATGTGCTATTTTATGCACTCTCTGGGTCTCTAACACCTGGAGAAGACACTTGGCTGATTGATAGTGGTGCTTCAAAGCACATGACGGGACAAAAGAAAACTCTGTCCAAACTCGAAGAACGGAGCTCTCCTCAGAAAGTATCCCCAGGAGATGACTATCAATATCTGATCAAAGGAGTTGGTGAAGCAAGCTACAAACTTGATTCAGGTAATCCCCTAAAGATGAAAGATGCATTATATGTACCTGGTTTAAAGAATAACTTACTTTCTATCTCAGCTTTAGATAAGAAAGGATTCAAAGTTGCTTTCATAGATGGTCAAGTACACATGTGGCCCAGAGGAAAGAATATTGAAGATGAAATCATCATTGGTGAAGAAGAAGGAGGCTTGTATAAACTAAAGGGGCACTCAGAAACAGCCTTTGTGCATGAGTCCACTGACCCTAGTGAACTATGGCATAGAAGGCTTGCCCACATTAACTACAAATCTTTGCCTCATGTGAACAAGGTAGTGACGAGATTACCAGACATGAAGATCAAGCATGAAGGCATTTGCAAAGGATGTGCAAAGGGAAAGAACATCAAGAATCCATTTCCGAAGAGTGAAACTAAAACAAAAGGTACGTTGGAATTGATTCATTCAAATGTATGTGGTCCAATGTCTTCTACATCCTTAAGTGGCTTTGAATATTATACCACATTCATTGATGACTTTTCAAGAAAGACTTGGATATACTTCTTGAAAGCAAAGAGTGAAGTGTTTGAGAAATTCAAGGAGTTCAAAGCCTTGATAGAGAATCTTTCAGACAAGAAGATAAAGACACTCCGATCAGACAATGGAGGAGAATATACCTCAAAAGAGTTTGAGGCTTTTTGCAAATATGCTGGAATCAAGAGGGAACTAACTACTCCCTACAATCCTCAACAGAATGGGGTTGCGGAAAGAAAGAACAGAACCATCATGGAGGCAGTGAAGACAATGATATATGATCAAGATCTTCCAATGCATCTATGGCCAGAAGTAGCAAGAACTGATGTATATGTGCAGAATAGAATATCTCACAGTGCTCTTGGGTTCAAGACTCTAGAAGAGATGTTCACAAGAAAGAATCCTGAGGTAAGTTACCTCAAAATATTTGGTTTTCCAGTATATATTCATATACCAAAAGAGAAAAGAACCAAGTTAGATCCTTCCGGAAAGAAGGGGATATTTGTTGGATATTGTGAAGTATCCAAAGCATTTAGAATTTACATTCTTGGATTCCATCGCATGGAAATCAGTCGAGATGTGACATTCGATGAAGATGTAGCCCTGAAAAGATCCAGGAAGTGCCAACATGAAGAAGTGTATGAAGAAGAGACTCCTCCCAAAAAGGAGGAAACCACATATATCCCTGAAGAAGAAGTTCCTGAAGAACATGACATGGCAGAACCACAAGAACCCCCTATGATGGAGATATCAAGAAAGAGAAAGCCTGCTTGGACTAGAGAAATTATACAAGAGGCAGAAAGATATGGAGCTCCGGAAGGCTCCACAAGGGAAAGGAAGAAACCTAAGACCTTTTCCAACTATGTAGCCTTGATGTGTGATCTCATAGATCAAGAACCTACAAACTACGAAGAAGCAGTACAAAAGAAAGAATGGAAAGAAGCAATGACTGAAGAATACCAGTCAATAATGAAGAATGATGTATGGGATATAGTTCCCAAACCAGAAGGAAAGAGTATAGTATCCTCCAAATGGATATTCAAAATAAAGCATGCAGCTGACGGAAGTATCGAGAAGTATAAAGCAAGATTTGTGGCCAGAGGTTTCTCTCGGAAAAAGGGAATTGATTATGAAGAGACATTTGCCCCAGTAGCACGGTATACTTCAATTAGATCTATCGTGGCACTTGAATCCATAATGAAGTGGGACTTACACCAGATGGATGTGAAAACGGCCTTTCTGAATGGTGTGATCGAAGAATAAGTATACATAGAACAACCATAAGGATTTGAAGTTGAAGATAGACATACTCATGTATGCAAGTTGAAGAAGGCCTTATATGGCCTGAAACAAGCTCCTCGAGCTTGGTATGAAAGGATAGACAGTTTCTTGTCAAGCATGGGTTTCACCAAGAGTAAAGCCGATCCTAACCTTTATCTCAAGATTGTAGAAGACGAACCTGTCATCCTGCTACTATATGTGGATGACTTATTCTTGACAGGGAATGAGAAATAGATTATGGAAAGCAAGAAGAAACTAGCAAAAGAATTTGAGATGAAAGACCTTGGATTGATGCATTATTTCCTAGGTCTGGAAGTATGGCAAAGTACAGAAGGAATCTTTCTCAACCAGGGAAAGTATGCGGTAGAGATATTGAAAAGATTCAATATGTTGGAATGCAAAGCCATGGCCACACCCATGGACTCCAACATGAAGCTGTTAACTGATGACTCATCAGAGTTAGTGGATGTGAATCAATACAAACAGATCATTGGTTCATTGATGTACTTAACAAATACCAAACCAGACATTTGTTTTGCTGTGAACACCTTGAGTCAATATCTTGTTCAACCAAGACGGGTTCACCTAGTAGCTGCAAAACATGTGATGAGATATCTGAAAGGGACGATAGACTTTGGTCTATACTATGATGGTAGCCATGAGTATAGATTGTATGGCTATACAGATGCAGATTGGGCTGGAAGTGTCTCAGACAGAAAAAGCACATTAGGTGGATGTTATAGTCTAGGATCTGCTATGATTTCATGGTTTAGCAAAAAGCAGTCTAGTGTTGCTCTAAGCACAGCCGAAGTAGAATATATAGCAGCTTGCTCTGCTAGTTGTGAAACCATATGGCTATGGAAGCTGATGTCAGGTTTATCCAACCTAGAGTTGGACATTACCGTGATTATATGTGACAATCAAAGTTGTATAAAGATGACAGAGAACCCAGTATTCCACGATAGATCGAAGCACATAGAAATCAGTTATTTCTACATTCGAGATATGATACAGAAGGGAGCCATAAAGCTCCAGTATGTGAGTACTGATGAACAAGTTGTTGATGTGCTGACGAAGCCTCTATCTCGAGTAAAGTTCGAACACTTTCGAGACAAGCTTGGTGTGGTTCGGAATGACCTTCCTCGAAAGGGGGAGTAGTGATGTTGCAATGGGATTGTATCATCCCTGGGCACCTGCCTTGAAGTGATCCGGTGACCTCGGTCCTCGAGAAAGAAGAGGGATTGTATCATCCTGGGACATCTGTCCAGAATAGATCCAGTGACTTCGGTCCTTGTGAATGTGGTGGGATTGCATCATCCCTGAACCTCGGTTCAAAATGTATCTGGAGGTCTCGGCCCCCGTGAATGTGGTGGGATTGCATCATCCCTGAACCTCGGTTCAAAATGTATCCGGAGGTCTCGGCCCCCATGAATGTGGTGGGATTGCATCATCCCTGAACCTCAGTTCAAAATGTATCCGGAGGTCTCGGTCCCCATGAATGTGGTGGGATTGCATCATCCCTAACCCTCGATTCAAAATGTATTTGGAGGTCTCGGCCCCCGTGAATGTGGTGGGATTGCATCATCCCTGAACCTCGATTCAAAATGTGTCCGGAGGTCTCGGCCCCCGTGAATGTGGTGGGATTGCATCATCCCTAAACCTCGGTTCAAAATGTATCTGGAGGTCTCGGCCCCCGTGAATGTGGTGGTATTGCATCATCCCTGAACCTCGGTTCAAAATGTATCCAGAGGTCTCAGCCCCCATGAATGTGGTGGTATTGCATCATCCCTGAACCTCGGTTCAAAATGTATCCGTAGGTCTCGGCCCCCGTGAATGTGGTAGGATTGCATCATCCCTGAACCTTGATTCAAAATGTATCTGGATATTTCGGTCCTCGTGAAAGTGGTAGGATCGTATCATCCCTGGACCTAGGTCCAAAAGTGATCCGAAGACTTTCGTCTTCGTGTTGTGGATTGCAGGTTGTTGCTGATGATGATGACGTACTGATCGAAAGATCAAAGTATGATGATGATGATGTTACTGTTCGAAAGATCAGAGTATGATGATGATGATGTTGTTGTTCGAAAGATCGAAGTATGATGATGATGATGTTACTGATTGAAAGATCATAGTATGATGATGATGATGTTGTTGTTCGAAAGATCAGAGTATGATGATGATGATGTTGTTGATCGAAAGGTCAAAGTGCTGAAGATGTTGTTGCTAATCGAAAAATGCGAAAGATGTTGCTGCTGATCGAAAAGTGTGAAAGATGTTGCTGCTGATCAAAAGGTCAAAGATGTTGTTTATCGAAGCGGTCAAAGATGTTGCTGATCGAAGCGGTCAAAGTGTTGATGTTGCTGAAGACTGAAGATTGAAGATGAAGACTACATGATGTTGAAAATCTTCCAATGATTTATAGATGTGATACCCTGATGATGTTGATGATGTCCTCTATATCTCTCTCTCCTATTATTGTTGTTGTTGATGTTGTTGTAGAATACCCTTCTCGTTAAGGGGGAGTGTTGAAATATTGTAACTTTGAAGAATATTCTATATGTATCTTTTGTGGTCCCCGAGGGTCCTATCGAGAGAACCTCTTGTATTACTTTGTATCCCGATGCTTCTAATCAGAAGAACTAATAAGAGTCATGAGGTAGTCCCCTCTAATTGTAAAGGTGGGTCATTAGCACCCCAGTGTGGTTACTTGAGCCTACATGTGTAACTCGAGCCTACATGTCAGATGAGTTAATTAAAGTGAACGGATGAATATAAATAGAGGTGTAGCGCTCCTCATTTAGAACACACACTCTCACTTTTGTAGCGCATTAGTGGAGAAGAGAAGAGTAGCAGGAGAAGGAGGAGGATCAGGCTTTGATCTCCTTGCTGGTTTTATCTTTTACCTTTTTGGGGCATCTATATTTAGGAATATTTTGCTGGGTTTTTCCCTTTAGGGTTTTTCCAGGATAAATCTATGTTGTTCTTGTGATGTTGTTTCTTTCAGTGATCCTGTTTATATGCTTTTGTTATGAAAATGAAATGAAATACTAATGTTCTAGCTTAGCATATGAAAATTTAACACTCAGGAGTTTGACTAAATCCCCTCCCTATTCCTTGTGAAATCATGCCCCCGTCTCTTTTCGTTGCAGTACATAGCTAGTTGTGGTATTTTATTAAATTGTAAATTAACATGATGACTTCAAAATATACCGTGCTTGACCAGCATGAGAACCAACGGCATCACCTTGGATCGTCGATACATAAAACACCAAATAAATGGCAAGACCTTGGCCTTGAGCTCCTCTCCATGATTTAAATATAATATATACATCTAGTACAATTTTAATACCATGGGGTCAAAACCGGGGTGTTACATTCCTCTCACCCTTCATTAGCATTGTCCTCGGTTCTTTACAAAAATGAACTAAAATGGATGTGACAATCGCATGGCATCCTCCATCTCCCACGTAGCCTCATTCGGACCGTAGTTCTTCCACTGCACCTTTACATGTCCAATGGCTCGATTCCGGAGCATTCTGACCTTCTTATCGAGGATGTGCAATGGCTCGGTTTGGAACTCTCCCTCAGGCTCCACCTGAATCACATACCAATTAATCACATGGTTAGGATCATGTACATATCTCTTAAGCAAAGAAACATGAAAAGCATTATGAGCTCTAGTGCTAGCAGGCAATGCAAGTCTATATGCAATTGGCCCTATTCTTTAGGGTAGTTCAAAATGCCCACAATATGTAGGTGATAGCTTGGCACAACTTCTAAGATTCAAGGAACTCTTCCTTGGCCTCACTCTAAGATAAACATGATCCCCAACACTGAAATCTCTATGCACTCTATGCTTATCTGCATAGCTTTACCATCTATCTTGGGATGCTTTAAAGTTCTAC
Organism: Pseudotsuga menziesii; assembly: GCA_001517045.1. Classification (NCBI taxonomy): domain Eukaryota; kingdom Viridiplantae; phylum Streptophyta; class Pinopsida; order Pinales; family Pinaceae; genus Pseudotsuga; species Pseudotsuga menziesii. Next base: position 186,161 of record LPNX010919848.1, read on the forward strand.
ATAATCTTTGCAACCTCTTGCTTCATTTCCTTGAGCAATTATGGACCAAGCACAATCTTGTTCACTGGATTATCCCAGGTCACTAGTGTCCTACACCTTCTTCCATACAAATCTTCATATGGACTCATTCCCAATGATGCTTGATGTCCATTGTTATATGCAAATTATACCAAGTGTAAATAATCCTCCCACTTGGTTGGTTTGTCCATTACATACATGCGAAGCATGTCTTCAAGCACCTTATTCACTCTCTCTGTTTTCCCATCGGTTTGAGGATGGTAGGCAGTGATAAAGTTAATCTTTGTACCCAAATATGCAAACAGAATTTTCCAAAAATTGGAAGTAAACTTGGTATCTCTGTCATAAATTATTGCCTTAGGCAATCCGTGCAATCTGAAAATATCTTTCATGAAGATCTTTGCAATGACATCAGCTTTATATGTGGACTTAACCAGTATAAAATGTGATGCCTTTGTCAACTTGTCCACCACAACCATGATAGAATCATGTTGTCTCACAGTCATTGGCAATCCTGCAATAAAATCCATGGAAATAACTTCCCATTTCCATTCTAGGACTAGAAAAGGCTGCAATAAACCTCCTGGGTGTCAATGCTCAACCTTCACCTGCTGACATTTCATGCACTTGGAAATATACTCAGCAATGTCCTTTTTCATTCATGGCCAAAAATACTACTTTCTCGTTGTAGCAATTATTTTTTGATATCCTAGGTGACCAGAATATGGATCTTGATGGATCTCATCCATAACAATTTGCCTCAATTCTGCCAAATTTGGAATATAAATTATGTTCTTATAGGTAAGAAGTTCATCTTTTTCCAATTTATATCCCTCATAATTTTTTTCAAGTCTTTGTTTCTGTAACTTGTCATTTATCTGCACATACATTTCATCCTCAACAATATGGTTAATAATCTATTGTCTCAAATCTGATTGGCAAGTACTAAGAGATGCCACATGCATTTCATGTACTTTCTTGCTGAGTGCATCAGCCACCTTGTTTCTTTTTCTTTTTATGTGTTTGATTTCAAAATCAAATTCACACAAAAATTCCAACAATCTAGCTTGCCTAGCATTTAAAGTTGGTTGATCAAACAAGTATTTCAGAGCATAGTGGTCTGTCCTTAGCTCAAATTTCCTTCACATTAATTAATGCCTCCACATATTGAGAACATGTACTATGGTTGCAAGTTCTAGATCATGAGTAGCATAGTTCTTCTCATGCTCCTTCAAGTTTCTGGACTCATAGGATACCACGTGGTTGTCTTGCATAAGAACTCCTCCAAGTCTTTGATTGCATGCATCAGTACACACCACAAAGTCTTTTTCTAGGTCTGCAATCTTCAAGATTGTTGCACTTATAAGAAGATTCTTCAACTGGTGGAAGCTTTCTTCACATCTTGGTGTCCATTCAAACTTTATCCCCTTCTTTTGCAAAGAAGTGATTGAATGTGAAACCTCAGAGAATCCTTCAACGAACCTCCTGTAGTATCCTGCAAGTCCCATAAAAGACCTCACCTCTGTCAAATTTCTTTGACTTGGCCAATTCATAATGGCCGCAATCTTTTCAGGATCCACAGATATGCCCTCCTCTGAGATAATGTGACCCAAATAATGAATTTTATCTTTATGAAAGTCACAACTGCTCAACTTTGCATACATCTTATGCTCCCTTAGCAATTGCAATGTCATTCTCATATGTTCTCTGTGTTCTTCTTCACTCTTAGAATAAAAAAGAATGTCATCTAGAAAGACAAGAACAAACTTGTCCATATACTTGCTAAAAACACTATTCTTGAGACACATGAATGTAGTTGGTGCATTTGTGAGACCAAATGGTACCACTACAAACTCATAGTGTCCATACCTTGTTCTAAAGGTTGTCTTATGAATATCTTCATCTTTGATTCTTACCTGATGGTAACCAGACCTCAAGTCTATCTTGGAAAATACCTTTGCTCCTCTCATTTGATAAAAAAAAGTCATCAATTCGAGGTAAAGAGTGTTTATTCTTCACAGTAACCTTGTTCAACTATCTGTAATCAATACATAACCTGAGTGTCCCGTATTTTTTTTTCACAAACAGAACTGGTGCTCCCCACGGAGACACACTCTGCTTGATATATTTCTTTTCCAACAACTCTTGCAACTGCATTTTTGGCTCTAGCAATTCTGGTGTGCTCATTCTGTAGGGTGTCTTGGACACTGGTGCTGCTCCGAAAACAAGGTCAATTGTAAAATCAATGTCTCTCTTTGGAGGAAGTCCTGGAATTTCATCGGGAAAAGCATCCCTGAATTCCTGCAATACATGAAAGTCCTCCAACCTAGGAGTTTCATTCTCGGTTGCCTCCAAAACATGGGATGCAAACAATCTACAACCTTTCCTACAGAACTTCTTCAGCTGCATTGTTGAAATATGCCTAACAGAATTCACTTTTGGAATGCATCTTACAACCCTTTGGTTCCCTTCTTCATCCATGCATTCAAAAGTCTTATTGTAACAGTCAAGCTTAACTCTATGCACTTCTAGCCAGTCCATTCCATTAAGAATATCATAGGGACCAAGTGGTAGAACATTCAAGTCTGCATAAGTGACTAACCATCCATGACCATTGGACATCCTTCTACCACTTCACTAACATTTCTCTTGGTTCCAGTGGCTAGTTGTACTAACCATGATTTGCTATGCTTTAATTTCTTAAAAGCGCAAATCTCAACAATTATAGGAGTGATTTAATTGTGAGTAGATCCGGAGTCAATAAAAACAAAAACAGATTGCTCAGCAATCTTACCTTCAACTTTAGCCACCGTTGATTGGTGATCTTCCTGACGGTCTTCCAGTGCTACATAAATTCTAGGGACGGTCCTTGCTACTTGACCCATTGTTTCAGCTCTTTGGATGTTGTGAACTTGCCTTACATACCCATTCTCATGCGGATAGTTCCTACGCATGTGGCTTCCTCCACATCCTCAACATTGGAGTGGTTCTCTGATCTCCTTTGGATCTTTTGGATTTTCTCCCATCATTATGGTTGGCTTAGTCATAGCTTGTGATGGATGCCTTTGCTGATTTCGAAAGTGAGAAGGTTTGAAACCTTTCTTCCTTTGGTCAAAATTCGCATTCTTCTTATCCGTCCATGCTTTATGGAAATCGAGTTTGTTTTTGTTATGGCCGTAACAATACTTGGCCTTCCTTATAGCCTCTTCTAGAGTTCTAGGTTCATCACACTCAATTCTGTCTTTGTATGGCTAAGGTAATCCACTTAGAAAATGATGAATTTTCATTTTATCATCCCTAATATACATGACATACCTCAGCAGCTCCAAGAATTTGTTTGCATATTCTTCCATGGTCAGCTGTCCCAATTTCAGCTCATGGAACTCTTTAATCTTGTCATCATAGTACCTGTCAGAGAGGTACTTCTGTTTGAAATACTTTTTGAACTGCTTCCACGCGATCTTTCTGTCATTGATCTTATTCACTTGCCTGAGGTGCTCCCACCATATGGATTCTCTTCCATTCAGATTGAATATGGCTACCCTTGCCTTCATATTTCCCGAACAGTCTTGGACTTGGAAATAATTTCTCATCCCAAGAATCCAAGCTTCGGCTTTTTGACCAGACTTTACCTCATCATTAAAAGTAGGAGGCCTTGCCTTCTTAGATTCATCACGTGAACTGTTCTTAGGAGGCTCGATGCCCAGAGTTCATCTTCCTTTGGATGTTTGTCAAACTCTGCAGCATGGCTGCATTCAATTGATTCTGCTCTTCCTGAGCTTTAATCATTATTTCATTATCTTCTCTGTAAATTTGCAATCCCACCCATGGCATCTGCTTCGAGCCCATAGGGATCCTTTGCATCATTCATGATGTTGATTCTCATGGCTGAGCCAAAACCAACTTTTCCAAACTGCACTATGACTCTGCAAAACCTTGAATTGGCCCATCTAGGCCCAATGTTGTAACCAATAGCTCTGAAAACTATTCACTTGGCCCATCCAGGCCCAATGTTGTAACAAATAGCTCTAATACCACAATGTCACGTACCCTTCCCTCTGCAGGAGCGCATAAGGGAGGAGCGTGACTTCACTGCTCACTCTAATACCACAATGTCACGTCTCCTCCCGTATTGGAGGATAAACGTGGCCACTAATCCTTCTCTGATACCACGATGTAGCATACCCGCTACTCTGATACTGCTCTGAAATACCATGATGTCCATGAACCCGGTGCACATACACCTGACTGATATGTGGACTAGTTTAAAACTTGTTATTTATTTCTCTTTAACACAATCATGGGTCATGTAACATCTTTTAATATTCATTCTTAGGCTCAAAACCCACTGTAACAGTCGTTCAGCCATCAACAGATCCACTCTGTAACTCGAAAGGTCATTTCCGCATTGAACCCAACCTTTCCACACTTCTCCTTCTACATTGCCCCTTCCGCCTTCCGATGCGGAATCCGGGAACCAGAAACATAATGTGCGACGGAGTCATTCAACCACTTTCTGCCTTCCGCCTTTCTGCCTTTCGCTGCAGAACTCGGGAATCAGAAACTCAACATTCGACGAAATCATTTAACCACTTTCTGCCTTCTGCCTTTACGCCTTCCACTGCTGAACTCGGGAATCAAAAACTCATCATTTGACAGAATCATTTAACCACTTTCTGCCTTCTGTTGCGAAACTCGGGAATCGAAAACTCATCATTTGACGGAATCATTCTGCCACATTTTGCATTCTGCCTTTCTGCCTTCCACTGCAGAACTCGGGAATCGAAAACTCAACATTCAACGGAATCATTTGACCACATACTGCCTTCCGCATTCTACCTTTCCGCGGTGCAAAAATCCACTTTTACCTTGGAATTTTCAGCTCTTTTCTGCCTCCACCTTTCGCCTTCCGCAAGTGGATTCAAGGGTGCAGAAAACCAACATTCTGCCTTGTCTTTTTCCTGTTTCCACCTCCCGCCTTCCGCCTTCCGCGGGAAGATTCCGAGGTGCAGAAACGCTTAAGTCAGATGCATTTTAACTCTGTAACCAGGCTTCTAGCCTCCATGATCATAAACAAATGCATTGGAAACACAATTCATATACAGATGTAAAATGCAGGGACATTCAACAACATGAAACTCTACTTTAAATCTTTAATAAGCATTCAACATATTTAGCATATTCATAAGAAAATACATTGCAGAAATAATACAACAAAGAATACTTATCTTGAAGATGAAGTTGTCCTACAACTAGCTATGTCACTGCAACGTTCCACCCAACCATAGGGCAGTTGTGTTCATCAATCTCTCAACACAACTTCCACCCCCGATCTGGGCATGATTTCCACAAGGAACTAGGGAATAGCAGGTTCACACATAGCTATAACACATCAAACACAGTCAAGCCAACCTACAGTTGGGTTTATCAGACTGTCCAGCCAAGCCAATACACAATTGGGTTTATCAGATTGCAGAAAAACAAGCCAATACACTACTTGGTTTATCAGACTACTCATCTAAGCCAGCAACATTTGGGTTTATCATACTAGACACAATCAAGCCAACATTCACATTAGGGACCAGCCAATCCAAATAACAGATGGGTTTATCAGGCTACTCAGCCAAGCCATATCACTACTAGGTTTATCAGGCTACTCAGCCAAGCCAGCTAACAGTTGGTTTTATCAGGTTGTCCATCCAAGGATCACACTTTGCCAAAACACATTAAGACATAGCCAAGCCAACACACCGTTGGGTTTATCAGGCTGCCCAGTCAAGCCAATATACCATTGGGTTTATTGGGTTGTCGGTCAAGCCAATCTACGTTTGGATTTATCATGTTGCTAAGGTAGTGGAGAGGAAGAATGGCTAAGCTAGTGGTTCATTCAAGAGCTAGGGACACCTCCACAATATCTATCTAGCCTGGCATCCACAATACCTACACACCCAACACAAGGAAGTATCCCCTTCTCTGCTACACAATCCCGCAGTCTATACCTTCTCTTCCAGTGCTCTTCAGGATGTGCATAGAAGATTCACCAGCCACTCTTATCTTTCGTGAGGTTCCTATTTGCACTAGGTTTATCAAGCCCATTCGGCGTCTCTTCCACTCCTAAGTCTTGCATACAGTTCAGACCCAAACCAGGACACACATAACAGCAAACCACAAGAAGACACGATAACAAAGGGATCCACTCTGTAACACAGACAACCGGGTTTGCATACCACTCTATAACACAGAAGAAACAAGGTTTCACTTGAACACAAGAGACCAAGGTTCCATATCACTCTGTAACACAAAGATACATTGCATAAAAACTCTTTCTGTGACTCGGGATAGTGAATCCCATAATGAACCATCAACAACGAAGAACAACAACAAAACCTTCTCACGACTGAGGGAAATACGGACTGGCCTGCATTTACATGCTTGATTGCTTCAGAATCAAGAATGTGGCCAGACTGTAGGCTGGCTCAGTCACGAAACCGACTGCCATGCCTTGCTCTGTCCAAGGTACTAACTGCCTCAACCGATCTTCTGGAAGAATTGAATGATTGAGTATAAAGGACAAAAAGGTAGCTGAGGGTTTATGGGTTTCCCCATTGACATCTGGTCTCACTCTATTGGCTCAATATTTTGACTAACTCCCCTCCCTATTCCTTGTGAAATCATGCCCCCATATATTTTTGTTGCAGTGCATAGCTAGTTGTGGTATTTTATTAAATTCTATATTTACATGATGACTTCAAAATATATCGTGCTTGACCAGCACAAGAACCATTAGCATCACCCTAGATCGCCAATACATAAAACACCAAATCAATGGCAGGGCCTTGGCCTTGAGCTCCATGCCATGATTTAAATACAATATATACATCATGTACAATTTTAATAACATGGGATCAAAACCAGGGTGCTACATGGGGTTCTACCAAAATTTGATCCACTAGTCTCTATTATGTCCCATTCATCCACCTCGAGTGCCATCCTTCCAAATCCCTCTTGAATCCCCTGATGGATCCTTCTACCAATGTACTTACAAATGTGTCAGTGGTTCAGGTAAACTCATAGTATCACATGGGTGGTGTGGGTTTTATCAAATCAAAGGTTTATATATCTTACATGGAAGGAGGTCCTTTGGTGTACAATGGTGTTATTACATGTCAAAATTGACATCGAGTATTTAGTAGTCGTGGAGGCGGGTTGTCATTGGTCGTAGGGGAAGATGTCGAGGTCAAACAGATCTTGTACCTTTTGGGTAAAACCCTTGTGGGGAAATTTAAGAGTCATCTTTCGTTAATGGACCTATTGTTGTCTTAGATGGAAAAGCATTGGTGCACCAATTTAGGTTATATCTTAGTGACACATATGTTGGCTCATGGGTGGCTAGGATTCGTTTTCCAATCAAAATCCAATGATATGTGTGTTCTTCAGTACTGTTTCTTCATGGAGAGGTTTTACCTTCCCATTAACGCTTGGAATCCATTTTTTTATTATAAAGAAGAGCATAGTTCAAGGACGTACATATGGGTGAAGTTACTCAGTCTACCCATGGAATTTTAGAGTGCACAAGTTATGAGGGTGGTCGCTGACCAAATTGGTCAGACTATTTTGGTGGATGACAATTTCCTTTCCATTGATATTAGATATATTGTGAGGATCCTTTTTGGTGTGGATACCAATAAAGGTCTTTTTGAATCTATCGATCTACTTTACAAATACAGATAATACACTCAGGTTATTGATTACCTTAATATTCATTTTTTCTGCTCACGGTGCCATCGCTATGGTCATGTTCAAAGGGATTGATCAATGACATTCTTCAAGTAGGTATGGAAGAAGGAGAAGGTGGAGTAGCTTCCTAGTGTTGTTGTGAAGGAGCCTTCCAATCACATTCCAAGGCGAAACAAAATTCCCTATTGTTTTATATGTAAGGTAAAAAAAATTGAAGGGATTCATCATGGTAAAGATCCCTTTGATTGGTGATTTTTCTATCTCTTTGATTGTAGGGTCGAAGGCCATACTTGGTGAGGCAAATGGTGATTTTTTTTAGATACATGGATTTCCATAGCCATCTCTCTCCTCCTTGTCCCCAACCTCTTCAAATTCCCTGTTCTTAGGATCTTTGGCTCATTCAAGTAAGTTCATTGCCTCTCCCCCGTTTCTAATTTTGTTTCTGTGTCAACTAAGAAGATGGACCACATACCACCTAAAACTATTCAAATTAAAATATATATATATAATCAAGCCTCTGAAAGGGTCAACTAAGTTCAACGGTTGGTCGTAGATTGGGGAAAACCTCTTGAATTTGTTCAATGACTAAGAACCCACAAAGACTATTGGAAGTTCTTTAAAGTAGGGTCAAGATATGTCTTCCTTATTAGTTATGAATGGGGGGGGTGAATCCATTACCGCCTACAATTCAAAAGGGGTTCCTTCTCTTATGAGAAGCCAATGGGAGGGCCAAGTTTGGATTCATTAAAAGAAGTATCTACAAATTCTATTAGTCACAAATATTCCATTAAACTTGCCCATGAATGTGCTATGAAGGAAGTGAATCAAGGAAAATGGAGGCTTATCACGTGGATCCTTATATTCGAACATACCCCTTTGAAGGATTACCATGAAGATTATTTCCCTTAACATCTGAGGCCTTAGGGGATAGGCCAAACAATTTCCCTTAGGATGTTAATCAAAGTGAATAAGCCAAAGATTATTTTGATTCGAGACTCCATGGGCAAGGGTGCTTCTTTGATCCAAGATATCAAGAGATGTCTAGGTGGTTGGTATTTCTTCATAGTTGACACTATTGGGATTTCAAGAGGTCTCATTACTAGTTGGTATTTGAATATGCCATTAATTAATTATTTCTCTCTTTCTTTAGGTCTACGCATCAAGGTTTTTGTAACATTTTATTTTGAATCTATATGGCCCTTATGAGGACCAACATGATTTTTGGGAGGGGATATTCAAGGTGCAATACCTATACTTGAGTAATCTGGTAATTGGAGGTGACATGAACTTAACCTCAAGTCATATGAGATTTCGGGGCCTTCAGCAAGACCTGAAAGGTTGGCGGATTTATTTAGATATCGTTTTGAATTCGTTTGCTAGGTGGATGTCGTGCATATAAACTTTGGGCCAACTTGGTTCAATAACATATCAAGAGTCGATGTTGTTGAAAAACCATTTAGACAAATTTCTTGTTCATGAGGCTTTATTACAAAGCATTGCTCTGTATAAATCTTGGATCGCCCCTACCAAATGTTCAAATCATTTCCCTATTTGGTTAGAGTTGGTTTATCCTTATTTGAACCATGGATCTCCCTTTAAATTTAATCTAGATAATTGGACACCTAAAGAGGAATTTCAATATCCGATGAGAGATCATTTACGCAACTTTAATCCTATTCTAGGGTCGACAACATGTGAACAATTTTCTAACTCCTTCGAGGATGTCAAACATAAGGTGGTTTCTTGGGATACAAAGAGGATTTAAACAAAGATGTTGTGATTTATGAGGTTGAAAGTTCCATTGTGGAACTAGTTCTAGCTAATGGTCATGGATTATTTAGGAAAGGGGGCTTGGCAAAGCAAGAAAAAAAATGGAAACAAGAAGGTCAACATTACTCCAAGATAAGGAAATGGATTTGTGTATCAAAGATAGGGATACATGGTTGGAAGAAGATGATCATAACACTAAGTATTTTCATAAATTTTTCAATTACAGAAAGAATGTGAATACAATATGGGAAATGACTTCATCGAATGGAACCAAAGTCATAAGTTTTAACGAATTAGGAAAGCTTGTGGTTTTTCATTTCAAAGGAATATTTGAGGAACTTATTGGGGATAACCTAGTTGGGGCCCTTAAGGTATTATCCTACTCTCCTTGATTGGTGGGTTAAAAATATAATGCTAGGGTTTACAGGGTAATTTCCAAGGAAGAATTATATAGTATTTTAACATTCTTCATAAAGGATTCAAGCCCTAACAGATTATGGTAGAATTTTATCAGGACTTCTTTTTATTTTTATTTTGAGAAATACTTCTTATATTTACAAGGCCATATTTACAACCATGCCCACTCAAGGATTCTAACACATGTCTCCACGCTAATACAAACTCGATCATCTCGATGCTTTTCGATATACCACATTCTTATGGGTCTTATCGATGTTACTTTGATTTGCTTGGAAATGATTTGATTAGGGTTGTGGAGGAGGTATGGATATGGGGAAAGGTACCAACTAATTTCAAAGCGACATTCATTGCATCGATACCCAAAATTTACTAGTCGTACCCATTCGAGGGTTTTAGGCTAATATCATTGTCATCATATTTATAAAATCATATCAAAGATATTAACCATCAAGATCAAGCCTCTACTTTCCAAATTTAAAGTTAGTAAAACAATTTGGATTTTGGATGAAGGTAGATTCACAAGGAAATTGGCTCTACTTAGGAAGGTATCCACTCAATAAAACTCTCTCACTCCCTAGCAATATTGGTTAAGCTAGACTTTTCAAAGGCATACGATTAGGGTTCATGGCTTTATCTCAGGTTTTTTCTCATTCAAATTGGTTTCTCTTTACCTATTGTTAAGTAGATTATGGATTGTGTCATTGCCACCTCTTTTGTAGTTCTCATCAACAATTTAGCCTCGGATTTAATTAATTCCTCTAGAGGGTCAAGACAAGTATTTACCCTCTCCCCTTATATTTTCCTACTTTTCACAAAAGTAATAAGCAGGGCTCTATCTGAAGTTAAAAGGTTAATATTAATGCAAGGTGTTAAGGTGGGTGGGAACGAGGTTCTTGCTCATCTCTTCTTCATCAACAATGTGTTGATGTAATGCTATGGTTCTGATTGTGATTTATGGGCTTTCAGGTACATTCTTAATATTTATAAACTTACAACATGTATGGAGATAAGCAAATCTAAATACAGGGATGATTTTAGGGGCAAAATTTAGCCCATTGGAAAAATTAAGGGACTTTCGAATTTTCCTTGGGCGAATTTATTATATTAAAAAAGTTTTTAGGGTTAATATTAAATAGCCCATTTTTTATTTTCAAAAAAAAATTAAAAACATAGTTAGCCCAACGATATTTGGTTGGGAATTATTGCAAAAACCATTTTTGCCCTTTGAAATTTGCTTTGGATCCAACTTTCGCCCGCGATTTCCACCATGGGTTTCGGATAGAGGTCTTGTTTGCCAACGATTTCCAGCATGGGTTTCAGATGGACATCATGTTCGCTAGCGATTTCCAGCATGGGTTTAAGATGGAGTTCATGTTTGCCCTTAATTTCATGAAATGGTCATTTTTTAGTCCTATTCAGCCTCCATTTGGTTTCAAAGCCCTTGTTCGTCCTTGAAATCAGGAAATGACAGTTTTTGGACCCTCATTCGCCCAAATTTAGCTTCTAAATCTCTCGTTCCTCCTGTATTTGGCATTTTTTGGAGTCCCATTCACCCTGATTTTGAGTATTTATCGTTTCTAGACTCTATGGCCCCTTTTGGCATATGAATGATGGGTTTGCTTAGTTTATGCACAATTATTCAAGACCAAAGAACATCTATGGTGACCACAACTAATTCAAGAAGAATTTGTACTGGATTTATGCGCCAACGAAGTTCGAATTCAGTCTCTGTTGCATCTGGATTATGTGTGTTAGTCTTCACATGACTCTAAGTCTTTGAGTTACAGGTTAGTCTCTCTCAATTCATATTTTGGGTGCTCAATGTGATCGAATTTCACAGTTGAAATTAAATTATTTTGGCTTAATGAGCTAGGGTTATTGTTGCTATTAAGTTGATTTCTTGGGTTTTTTTTTTTGTTGCTGGAATAGGCCCTATGACCTAGGGAATAACTCTCCTATATCTGGTTCTAGTAGGTCGTGACCTCTCTAAAAAATTCATGATTTCACCCTAGCACTCTCAATGATATTATACTCTTGAATAATAATCTGTCAGCCTGACTGCCATCTAATTTTGGGTTGCTGAAAAACCTAATTGTCTTTGATGAGAGCTCCAATAAACTAGTTGGGCCTCTTGCAAACAACATTGGGCGGATGGTCATCTTGGAACAATTGGATGCTGCCCACAATATGTTAATATCCAAGATCCTCCAGAGCATCTGTGCATTGCCCAATTTGGATAATTTTACTTACTCCTATAACTTCTTTACCATAGAAGCACCCAATTTCCTGGCCCTTCCCAGCAGAAGCGCTACCTTCAATAACAAGAGAAATTGTATCCCTAGCAAGCATGAGCAAAGACAACTCCATCAATGTTTAGCTTCCTTGTCTCGGCCTGGTGTAGATAAAAATGTCAGAGGCAAGAATCTCAAGTATTGGGCTCAACTTCAGATGTATAGATTCACATGAAAAATGGAATCTATATTAGAATCAGCGGATTATTAACTTCATCTTGATAACTATACTTTGTGAGTCAAATGTATATTTGTTGGCACATCCTTCTATTACCTTTCATATGGATGATATTTGGGGGGCTGCAATAGTTGGGTAGCTAGATCAATTTAACGACATTTATTCTTTTGTCAATTATTGGCTACTAGTGCAAGATATTATTATTTCTTCAATCAGGTTATAAACACTAGCATTTTGATACTGTGCCAAAAATCCATGAACCATTCTCCCTAGGGTTTTGATTTATTTTAGTTTTAGGGACATTTTGAAAAGATTGATTCCAAGTTCCTTCACTAATCCTTTGCTTGAAAAGCCCCATGAAATTTTATCTTACTGTTTGCAAGTTGGCAAGAGCTCCATTTGTACAAAGATAATGGAATGCCAATTTCAGACTCATTTCAAGATAAATGGATAAAGAGGGTTTGAGAGAGAGTTACAAACTATATAAATATATTCAAGAAACACAATTTAAAATGAAATTGCCTGCACTCTTGGTTGAAACTTGTATAGGTCTAAATGGTCTCACTTTAGGCACCTTTAACCTTGACAAAGAAACCCCAAGCAGAGAAAATGTTGAAATCAAATATGTGTGTCCTAGGTGTGATTGCATGTGCATGCTATCTCGAGTAGAGGAACGAAGAATCTTAATGGAAATTCTGAGACTGTTTGCAATCTTCCATATTCCATATCACCGACTTGTAAGGTATGCCCATGCAAACTAGGTTTTCGCTCTCATCTCTCATGCAAACTGGAATATTCCTGTGCATACTAGGTCTTCCACTAATCATGCAAATTGGGATACACCCATGCAAACTGGGCCTTCCACTATTCTCTCATGAAAATGGGAATACTCCCGTATAAAATTAGTCTTCACACTATTCACTCATGAAAGTTGGATACACCCTTGTAATATTGCATTACTTTATAATTGAGGTGTATATACTCATTGGAAGAGGTACGAACCTATTCCTGCTATCAATATTCTCAGCCTTGTAATACCATGGAACATGGACCATTCTCCATAAGGTAAATCAACCTGTTATATTTCTTTCTCTTTCACTCTTTAGCCATGCACATAGCTGGTCTCTACTATAAATATTACAACTGCATATATTTCATATTCTCTGTTGAGTTTATACTATGTATGTAGATTTGGAGATCTCAGAAAATACAGTAACTGTAAACCTGATTTTTTATTTCCATAGATTCTACAACATATTTTCTTGTTTCCTAGAGGTGCATGTTTTTGGTGCGATGAGAGTGCTCAATTCCAATTTTCAGCAAAGACATTGTGGAAAATCCTTCAGGAATGGTATCCAACACAGTCTGCATCTTCTACATGATATGCTAGAAAGTCTACTTACAATTCTGCCCCTGACATTTTCCAAAAATGCCTAAAAAAGCCACACAAACACTTGTGACTACTAGTGTTAATGTGGCCTCTCTACTGGCCTGTTTAAAGTGCTAAAGGAATTCCACACCTGGAGTGTTAATCGCTCGCCTACTTGCTGTATGAAAGAGACTTAAACGACCTTATAACAGTGTCCTAAATATCTCCAATTATCCTATATGTGATGGTATTACATAAGATAAGAATTGAGCTTCTTCCAATACTCAAAAAGTTTTATAACCTCTATGCAAACTGCTCTATATTTATCCCATGAATGGCATATATGTCTTGATCCAGGGAAGCTTTAGCAACTTCTATAATATCCTCAGCTTTGTTTTCATCTTCAACTATTTATATTAGTCAAGGTAAAGCATCATAGGGAAAAGTGGCATATTCTTCATAAACTTTGCAACTCATGGATATATATAGTTATCATTAATGATCTTAACTTGCTCAGGAAAATGCCACAAATACCATTCCCTTGCTCTCATGTGGAAAGCATTGATGTCTTTGTCTAAGGTGTCGTGAAAACTAAACAACCTGTATGTTCATATTGATATTAAACATCGCCTTGGATATGTTGTAGGTTGTTCATGTTTATCTGAAACTTGTCTTTATGGTGCTTGCCCCTCTTTCTTGTTTTTCCTTTCATCATGCTTATTGTCATTGGAATCCTATATCATGACTCAGCCATAGGCCAAGCGATTATGGATCAGAACCAAGGGGCACCTCTGCATGGTTTATCTTTACCTGGTTTTATTTCAAAGAGGAATGAAAAAACTTATTTTCCTCAATAGAAGTGGCTTACCCTTCACTATACAAGTAGGGTCCAATAGAGCTGAATCCAAGCCTCAAGACTATGAAGGCTGATTATTTTAAATGCTAATGCTAATATAAGTTAAGATTCAGTATAAATTGTAAGCACTAGATGTGAATAAAAATCCCATCAACTACTAAGACATCCCAGCAGATATATGTATTTTATGTATTCGAATTAATGTTCCAAGAAAACAAAGAAACTATGAAGGACAAACAAAGAGCACAAAAAATTAGAGAAACCTTACCAAGTTGCTTATATATATTTGTTGATACATTTCAATGTGTAGAGAAAAAAGCAACTAGCCGAGGCACTAATTAGTGAGTTGCAAATATCACTGATTTCTCCTAATATTTCTGAATTTTTTTGAGGTTTTTAGGTTGACAATGTTTCTGATACTTTCTTAATTTTTTAGGTCCAAGTTTATGATTGCATATGCAATATGAAAAATGCAACCATGGAGTAAGAATGCACAAAATATCTGTCTAAGAGTATATAGCTGATATTTGTCATCATTCTTGAGCACAGAAAGAGCCAAACAAAGGCCATGTTGGTTTTCACAAATGGGTTTCCAGGGTA
This sequence comes from Pseudotsuga menziesii, assembly GCA_001517045.1. Taxonomy (NCBI): domain Eukaryota; kingdom Viridiplantae; phylum Streptophyta; class Pinopsida; order Pinales; family Pinaceae; genus Pseudotsuga; species Pseudotsuga menziesii. The sequence continues at coordinate 201,400 of LPNX010919848.1, forward strand.
AAATCTGTGTTAGTTCTGTGTATGTAATTGATGCTTCAGAATTGGTTTTCTTTCTCATTTCAATTACAGTTTGCAAGTAATATTGTAATACACAGTCAGAATTAATTTGCAGTGAAATAGAAAACATAGAGAAACATTATAACTTTCTGCAAAAATAATTAAGGTCCATACTGGTGAAATTACTTAGCCATAGGTTGAGCGATTATGGATCAGAACCAAGGACCACCTCTACATGGTTTATCTTTACCTGCTTTTATTTCAAAGAGGAATGAAAAAACTTATTTTCCTCGGTAGAAGTGGCTTACCCTTCACTGGACAAGCAGGGTCCAATAGAGCTGAATCCAAGCCTCGAGACTATGAAGGCTGGTTATTTTAAATGTTGATGCTAATATAAGTTAAGATTCGATATAAATTGTAAGCACTAGATGTGAATAATAATCCCATCAACTAGTAAGCCATACCAGCAGATATATGTATTTTATGTACTCGAATTAATGTTCCAAGAAAACAAAGAAACTATCAAGGACAAACAAAGAGCACAAAAAATTAGAGAAACCTTACCAAGTTGCTTATATATATTTGTTGATACATTTCAATGTGTAGAGAAAAAAGCAACTAGCTGAGGCACTAATTAGTGTGTTGCAAATATCACCGATTTCTCCTGATATTTCTGAATTTTTCTGAGTTTTTTAGGTTAACGATGTTTCTGATACTTTCTTAGTTTTTTAGGTCCAAGTTTATGATTGCAGATGCAATCTGCAAAATGCAACCATGGAGTAAGAATACACAAAATCTCTTTCTAAGAGTATATAGCTGATATTTGTCATCATTCTTGAGCACAGAAAGAGCCAAACAAAGGCCATGCTGGTTTTCACAAATAGGTTTCCAGGTTAAAATCTGTGTTAGTTCTGTATATGTAATTGATGCTTCAGAATTGGTTTTCTTCCTCATTTCAATTACAGTTTGCAAGTAATATTGTAATACATAGTCAGAATTAATTTGCAATGAAATAGCAAACAAAGAGAAACATTATAAGTTTCTACAAAAATAATTAAGGTCCATATTGGTGAAATGACTCAGCCATAGGCTCAACGATTATGGATCAGAACCAAGGAACACCTCTGCATGGTTTATCTTTTCCTGGTTTTATTTCAAAGAGGAATGAAAAAACTTATTTTCCTTAATAGAAGTGGCTTACCCTTCACTGGGAAAGCAGGGTCCCTGGTCCAATAGAGCTAAATCCAAGCCTCAAGACTATGAAGGCTGATTATTTTAAATGCTAATGCTAATATACGTTAAGATTCAGAATAAATTGTAAGCACTAGATGTGAATAAAAATCCCATCACCTACTAAGCCATACCAGCAGATATATGTATTTTATATACTCGAATTAATGTTCCAAGAAAACAAAGAAACTATGAAGGACAAACAAAGAGCACAAAAAAATAGAGAAACCTTACCAAGTTGCGTATATATATATTTGTTGATACATTTCAATGTGTAGAGAAAAAAGCAACTAGCTGAGGCACTAATTAGTGTGTTCCAAATATCACCGATTTCTCCTGATATTTTTGAATTTTTCTGAGTTTTTTAGGTTGACGATGTTTCTGATACTTTCTTAGTTTTTTAGGTCCAAGTTTATGATTGCAGATATTTTCCGATAATTTATGCTATTGTCCCCAATATTTCCAATAAGTTTGTTTCTTGGCCCTTGGCAATATATTCCCCAAAATGATATTTGAAACATAATTTACTAATTATCGTCTACATTCAAAATACAATACAAATAGTAAAATTCTTCCTTACCTCTTCCTCAGCTTTCTGGAGATTGCAATATCTTATGTATGGCTGATGGGACAATTATTGATGAGGAGGTTATGCAGTTTGATATCTTCTGTCAATTATGGGATAATATACTGCACACTGATATTTATATGCATCAAGCTATAGAGATATTTGTGTGTTGCTTTAGAAATCATTTTGGCTAGTTAGGAGTTCTATAACTCTATGGAGGTTTTCATTTGCAGTTAATGCATGTTGTTTTGATTTACTGTTCATATTTCTAATTGATTATACAGGTGCAATATTATTATGGTTTGTTGGAAGTAGGTTCTTGGATGATGCATGGACTCTCATAGATATGGATTCTTTAGGCATGTTATGTATGATTGGGTACTAAATGCGTTTAAATTTAAACTATGTTTAGATTATGGGTTTATTGCATATACGAGGATTGAAAACATGAAACCCTAATAGGAAAACATGAGGCTCAAAACCTGACTCACTGAGACCTCAAATATATAATGGCGTGATGTATAAGACTATAAGTTTAGTGTCCAATATATAAACCTATTTTCCATTCTAGCTTTGTTGGAATATTCATAATGCGATACTTATTATGAGATAAGCATGTTATAAGCATTATGCTCATTGACAAATCTTGTCTTTCATAGATGCTGTGGGGATTCCATGAGGGTTTTGATTATGACGATACAATGAAATACATATTGATGACATCACTAGTATATGACTGGAATGTGCAAATTATCATGGGTAAAATATTGGATGTTAACTTCATTGATTGTTTAGGCATGCTTACTTATGAAGTAATGTCTGTGGAATCCCATTCAAAAACAAATGTCGTATAGTTGATAAAGAGTGAATATCTTGAAAACTAATAATGGTATTCTCCTTAGACTGGAGGTGTTGGTCAATGTGTTGTGTTTCTTTTCCTTACTATATTGCTTTACATGAGTGTATAATGCATATTTGAGAATGAAAAGGTAGCAGTTGTGTCTGGTATTTTAAGTATCTATGTTCATGACCATCGTGTTAGTGATTTCTTAGGCATAGTCACTTATGCAGCGATGTGTGTGGATTCTGATGCAAAACACCCCATAGCAAGATCTTAATCCCTTCATAAAACTGATGGCTTATAGTTGACAAGTAGTGGAGATCTTGGAAAACTGGGCTCTCCTTAGAATGAATAGGTCAGTTGATGTGACATGCTGCTCTTCTATACATATATTGTCAACCATGGGGTGCTTTATTTACTTGAGCACATAAATCATATTTGAGGGTGAAAAAGTAGCAAGCGTGTTTAGCATCTACGATGTGAAGAAGTGGTCTTATTTCACGAGGTGGTGCATTTGCAATGATACTTAAAATTGTTGGCACTACACATAAGTGGGTGACTTTGTGCTCAGCAATGGCATCAAATATGTCTTTTACATTTACACTTCTGCAGCAAATACTAGTGCTTGTGCAGTTATGCCCCATGGAAATCCCCAACCGTTACAATGAAACATGGGTGTTGTCCACAAGTAAACATGCTTAGACTTCATTTCCCATGCTAAAATAATACCGATTGTATTGAGATAGACACCTCTATGACTATACACGGCACCTTTAGGATTGGACATGGTTCCTGATGTGTAGTTTAATGAGATAACTTCCCATTCATCTTCAGGCCAGCGAGTCTCAAAATTTGGATCTTCACTTATCAAAAGCTTTTCGTAATCAAGAAGATCTTTATGATCTTCATTCAAAGAATATTCTCTAAATTTTTCCAGTTCATGGATCACAATAATTAATGGTAATTCCTATGTCACCTGAGAAAGGTTCCTAACTGCTACCATTGTAACTTCCAAGAATTGGTAATACACAAACACCACCTTGGCTTCTGAATGCTTCAAAATGAGAGACATTGTGTGTGCATCATGTCTAATATTTAAAGTGTTGAGCACTGCCCCTGCCATTGGTACTCCAAAGTGCATTTCATATGTGGTTGGTACATTCGTGGCCACTACAACAACCTGTCATATGTATGGATTGTTCAAACTTTAAATTCTCTAACAATTGATACAATTTCAATTAAATGAAATTTTGATGATTTTACAGTATATAGGAAAAAGACTTCACTAAGAAACATATTGTAAATAGAAAGGTTACAGGATCAATTTCTGAAAATTTATATTTTCCAAAGTTTAGGAATAACCAAACTTGACTCCTATGATCACTATGATAGTTGCTCCTATGCTTACTATTCACTCAATAGTACTTTTTTTGTTTTCCTTTTCAGAGAGGCTAAATTATACAATGTATTCTAACAATTTTTACTTGGGTAGCAAGGTCTACCACCAGTTTCCTTGGACATTTGCAACATTGGTGGAGAAAAGAAAGGTCTTGGGCTGACTAGTATTCATGCAGAAAGGATTGCATTGGCTGTGAAGTGGATTGCTATGGCCCTCACATGATTATGGATTTAAGGGTAATTTGGGATTTGTGATGTTGTTGTAGGGTTAGTTTTCTTCAAAATGAATGGTTTAACACATCGGAAAAAGAATTTGGAAAACCGAAGAACTTAATAAGGAATTTCAGGGAATAATACGACCATTCTTGTCCATTTTTTTGTTAATATTCAAACTAGTTAATATTCAGATTGGAATAAGACTCGCTGATGGAGTTGTGGTTCAGTAGTGGAGGTGGCAACTTGTAAGGACACCCACTGAGGTACAATTCCTCGAAAGCATATGAATAAGTGATTGGGGCTAGGTGCTCATTCTAGAATATTTTGATGGTTCACCCATCAAGTTCTGTGAAGAGGTCATTTGTAATACTAATTATATTCTTTGAGATTAAAGGAAGCACTTTAAAAATTAAGTAGAAATTATGAACTTATTCACTAAGTTTTCTAGCATGATTTGGAGCTATTTTGATTGTTGGTAGCATATTGAAGGATTCTTTGAAGACTTTCTTGATTAGTGAAACAACATTCTTGAGGAAAACCTATGTGCTAATTAAGGGCAGTTGTTAGTTCTTCTCAAAAGCAGGCAGAGTTGAAGGATTTTGTTTGGTGCACCTTTTAAAGTCAAATCAGTCAAAAACTTGGTAATGTGAATAAACCATAGTACCGTGGCATGCCTTAGTTTATTGAACAACAATACAATAGTAGATGGAAGAGTTGATGCATTAATTGCATTGAAGATATCATTTTGGGCAGACTGGAGATAGAATTGAAGGTATTTGTTTTCGACTTTGAATTTACATGAGAAAGATGATGAGGTGATCCTCATGGGGAGAGTCATTTATAATGGGATCTACACAAAATAAATGGATTTAAATTTGAACAAAAGAAGGTCAATGGCAGGCTTGAGTATTACTAAAATACTACTCAAGGACAAACTTGAATGACTAAATCTTACTTGCAAGAGAACCATGTTCTGAAGCCTAATACTATTAAACTTTTTGAGTCTTATTTTGGTCTAGATGTTCCATGTACCCTTGTTGGTCAGTGGTGATCAATGTATATGAATTTTAGTTCGTGTTTTAGGTACAAATAGAATCTACATTGTACTTTTTTGTTGTAACATTGATTATTTGAGCTACATAACCTTCATGCAGCTTATTTTAAGATTGATGGTTTGATATTTATCTCTTACATTGTATATTTCTTGTATGTGACAGCAGGTGACGTTGGAATTTGAGAACGTTGGGCCTAGGAGCTATCTCTTCACATAGATAATTTCCTAACATTAAATGATAAATAACTAATTTGACAACACTTTCACCAAGGAAGAATGGGCTCATTCAAGTACATGAAACCATGTTGGCGTTTAGCACGAATATCTTGAAAAAAAATTATGGTTTGTTTATTGCTTTTGTTTGAAGCATTTTGTCGGTTTTTTAAGTTTGTGTATTTTGGTTAAATATTATGTTAAGTCCTTTGAATGCTTCTAGTTCTCATTCAATGCTTGATTTAACCCTTTGTTGTAGCTTGAATCAAGGTTGGTTTTAGGGTTTGAAAAAAGATTTATTTATTAACTTTTAGTTGCATGAATTAATTGTCTTCGGTTTTTCAATTATTTTACGTTGATTGTATATTTTCTTTGTAAATACTTATCGTTATTCAAAAAAATAATCGATCTCTACATAGCTAAGCGAAGAAAAAAATAGTTTATGCACTAAGTTCCTATGCATTGATCGTATGATACCTATTGCCACAAGACCAACATTCAACTAATGCAATAATCAATTGGCATAATTACAATGTGTAATTGTATTAGCGTCCATGACCATAATTGGCTAGTGGAGGCCAAGATTGAGCTTAATGTATGATTCTATTAGTTTATCAGTTTGTCAAGATTCAGGTCCCCACATGTCCGCTGGACCATTAAGGGATGAGATAACAAGTGGAGTCTCCACTTGCCTTGAATCTAGTCAATGCAGTGGTGTTTCACTGACACCTTCCAATTGTTACTTGTGAGTCTACATGTTCTGTTGTTGATGATGTGATTCATGTTATTTGACTAATGTTGTTGTTCCTCTTTTTTGACAATATTCTATAAATCAGTGAAATATTCACTATTTTTTACAATTTTTTATAATGAAGTTAAATATTCGCCAAGATTTTACAATATCTTATAACTTAGTGAAAGATTCGCCAAGATTTTACAACATTATATAATAAAATGAAAGATTCACCAATATTTTACAACATTATATAATAAAATGAAAGATTCACCAAATTTTTTATATATAAATATTATATTATTGATAAAATCGCCTTCAAATTTTTCTATATATCGAAGAGATTCACCCATTTTTTATACATATAAATCTAGGGGGGGTTCTTAAAATCAATGGACTACCTCATGGGCTTGAGGGCTCTTTGGACGAATTTCTTACTTTCCAATCTCATGATTTAAATGGAGAAATCAATAATTGGGTTTCTATCTGAAGCAAAATCACTATGGCTAGGGTGAAAGGATATGGTTGATAAATAAAATTAAACAAAGTGCTCAATAGTGTAATTGGTGGCTCTCCTAAGGAGGGCATATCGTTTTGGTCAAATCAACATTGGAATCCATCCTGGTGTATTGGCATACATTGGTTGATATCCCAAAATGTATTCTCAGTATTCTCAAGAAGATTAGAAATATTTGTTTCAATTTCCATTGAAAAGGCGGTAGTGAGTACAAAGGATCTCATTAGGTAAATTGGAAACATATGGCAATACCAAAGTCATTGGGTGGGTGGGCGTGAAGAAGGTTTACTTATTTGGGCATTCAGTTGCAACAAAGTCTCTCTAGAACTCGTTGACCAAAGATAATTTATGGAAAAGGATACTCATCCATAAGTACATAACTCCAAACACAACCTTGGACTGGATTAGAAAACAAAGGAAATTTCCCATAATATATACAATCAATGGAAGGCACAAGTATATAATGCTTCCCAATTATTGGGTCATTCTTGGCTTGGAAAGTTGGTTTAAGGAGATGGGTTATAGTTGTGGTAAATTCTATCATGGGCGTGACGGACACAGTTTTCTCGCTAAAGCTCGGATTCGCCATCTATACGAAGTTGGTAAGGCCACCTTGAACCTAATGGATAATCTAGTTGAGATACCTACCTGGAACTAAGATTGGACTTGTGACTAACCGATGTATGGGTTGATCACTGACACAATTATGTTGTTGTGTTGTATAGGGAAAACATTAGAATTTCCACAAAGCCAATGAAATCATATGGGTGAAAAGAGGTTTGGTCATACAAATGGTCCCTCTTAAGTTTTAACTAGATTTTATTAAACAATCAAGTATCAACTAAGGAAAATTTATAGAAAGAAATAAAATGGGTTCAAGATGGCCTATATTGTGTAAGGCCAATTATGAAACAAACACTCACCTTATTATGTATTTCTCATACACTTCCCAAGTATGAAAGGAAATTGAAAATATTAATTTGCAGAATATTTGGAGTGGATCTACCATTGAGGAGCTCAAATTATGGAAGAAAAATCTAGCCACAACTCTGCTTTATCTGGTGCTTGGCTGTCTTCCAAATTCTTATTTCATAGTAATACTTATATAATTTCCAAGTCTAAAATAGATATATTATTTTAGTAATCAACTAGTTACACATAATATATAGTTACACTAAAAATATATATATATTCCAATCGACGCAGATGTTGTGTGGAAACTCATTATTAAGATCAAGCTTAATAAATGTAGGCAAAGGTGGCTATACCCTTTGAAATCCTATCATCATCAAACATAATGAAACGGCCAAAGGAGTCGCCGATCAATAGTTCATGATCTTTCATTTTGGTTAATTCATTAATGATTTTTTTTGTTTTTTCTTCCATTGGTTCAAACGACTAATTTTCTCTCTAATTTCTAATCCATGTCAGCAATAACCTTCTTAAACCTAATTAAAGAGCATCATTATTAATATTCTAATTTTGAGAGAGCCCAGACTTATTTAAAAAATAATAATAACACTGATCATTCCACAGAGGCAGGAAATGATCTGCAAAGCCGTTGTTGTTTCTGTTTGGTAAAGCAATCAGACAGCAAAATAAATTACACTTAGCATTTAATGTTGAAGTTGTTAACACTATGTATTTGACTTAGGTTGCTAGGGTTAAATGCAATATAACAAAGCGCATCAGAGTGGCGCAGCGGAAGCGTGGTGGGCCCATAACCCACAGGTCCCAGGATCGAAACCTGGCTCTGATACAATCGGATGCGGCTTCTGCGATGATCCTTTTGCTAAAGGGCAGAGCTGTCCATTAGTGATTCTTACCAGCAACGAGGTTTTATGAAAGAACCAGCTCAGCTCTATTGTGAAACTGGAGTATCCATGTCTTGCTACCACTGTCACTTAGTGATTCTTACCAGCAACGAGGTTTTATGAAAGAACCAGCTCAGCTCTATTGTGAAACTGGAGTATCCATGGCTTGCTACCACTGTCACTCTCTGACAGTGACATACTGTGTGAATTAGCAAAAGATAAGGATTAGAGGCTCAATGTGAATTGATAATCTGTGCTTGGCAATGGGAAAGGTGGCAAGAAGACTGGGAATACGTTCAACGGTTCAAGATTGGCATGGCATGTCAGTGAATCTTTTTTCATATGAATGCATTTATATAAGGCTATTAATATATACTCAACCTGCGCATTAAATGCCCCCATAGCAAGGTGTATATTCTTCTTCCCATTAAAAGAATAAGGTTTTGTAATTTATAGATATTTATAATAAAATGGGTTCATTGGTCTCCAATTTGTATGGTCTTTATATTTCTTATAGCAACAACTATGTAGCCTTCTACTCTTTTACTCATTATTTTTTAATTTGTATTGTATTTATATCTTATAACAACAACTATGTAGCCCTTTGCTCTTTTACTCATTATTTTTGGAAAAACATTTAGTAAAAAGAGATTTCTTCTAAAAAAATCGTAGTAAGAGACTTTTTTTCAAAAAAAAAATTTGTAAATAACTTTATTTACATTCAACAGATGGCCCAAAAGTCCATTAACAAGGAGAATCCCAACCTTATACCAACCTTATAGCTGATAATTACAATCAAGATAATGCTCCATAAAGAACTCAAAAAATACCAAAATTATCCAAAAGCATACAGCCAATTCAAAAATTATAACCAGATTCACAAACTGTTCATATGTAGTATGAGAGACTGACACAACTTGAATGACATGGGCTTGAATTACCAGGTTGCTCCGAATACAAGTTTTTAATAGACCAAATTTTATGTAATTTTTAATGTTAATCATATTTTATCAAAAAATGATGACTTTGTTCTTTTTTAACAAGAAGTTTTGAACATTTTATTTCCATATATTATTTTTGTTATTTTGTTTAGTAGCAATCACCTTTTAGATGTAAAGTTTCTGCAATCCATGAGATTCTTAGGCAGATGGGATCATTGGTAGTAGATAAAACCCAAGCGTAAGGCTTATGGTCTTTAACAGAGCTAGGTGAGAACCTCCAAATTTTAGTGTTGACGAATTTACGTAACTTTGGAGTGTTCAATGTCAACTTCAGAGCAGGTTTAGGAGGAGGATCTAGCAATTTTGCTGAAATTATTGTACTTTAAAAGTCTTAAAAATGTGATTTGGAAAGGGGGAAAAAGGTATTCATTTTTAAAGCATTCTGACTAAATGGATAAATACGGGTATTCAATTGGGAAACATCTAGAAGTGGCCACCAATTCCTGCACAACCTTTTCTTTCATTCAAATGGATAAATACAGGTATTCAATTGGGGAAAATCTTGAAGTGATCACCAATTCCTGCAGTCATTTCTCTCATTCAGAGCTGTAGAAAATGAAATATGGAGGCAGATTCCATGTCAAAGGAGGCACAAGAAATTCCTGAAGGTTATTAGATTTGGAAATGGGAGCTCAACTATATTCTTAATCAAATTCTACTACCAAATTGTTCGTTTCAAGAGGCCTAACCTGCTCATATTTTGTCTTTTACTGATATACAGATTATCTGTTTTCTGTTGGAGACGCTATTTTCTTAACACAATCATACACACAAGATAAAGTAACAATCTCAACAGACTAAGCATACATCTACCAAAGATCATTTCCATTTAATTTAAAAAAAATAGTATTTTTCTAAGTCAACAAATATATTTTTAAACATACTTCTTATTAAACACATATTGCTAAAAATAGAATATAAAATACACGATGTTTCACTCCATAAAATCATTTAAACGATACAGTCTTCAAATTCTAATACAAAGAAATCTAGTAAACATTACGTTTATCATATCAAGCCGAGCTATGAAAATCATCTGGGTATTCATTGTGGCTGTCATGTTGACCTCAAAACTTGTTGTTATTAACCCTAGTTTGTTCCCATAAACCAACTTATAGTAACATTAAAGTGGCACAGCGCATCAGAGTGGCGCAGCGGAAGCGTGGTGGGCCCATAACCCACAGGTCCCAGGATCGAAACCTGGCTCTGATACAATCTGTTGTGGCTACGGCAATGACGTTTTTTTATTGCAAATAACTGCATGGCAGATTAGCTTATGACACATGCATCTCTACTCTCAACTACAGGAAGGAATCCTCCAGAATGACTAGCCAACAATGAATCTCTTCGGAAAACAAATTTCAAGAAACAGCAAATTTACACCTAAGATACAAGGAAAGAATGGAAAACAAATTCCAAGAAACAATCAATAAAGAAGCAAAGAGATAATGGAGAACAAATTTCAAGAAACAGCAGATGGTGGTGTGAAAACACACCATTCGAACTGACATTATATGATACGATATGATTATGCCCTCTCCCCACGGATGCGGCGAGCGAGCTGGATATCTTTGGGCATGATCGTAACCCTCTTGGCGTGAATGGCGCACAGATTAGTGTCCTCGAAGAGCCCAACAAGATATGCCTCCGCTGCTTCTTGCAATGCAGCCACTGCTGACGACTGGAATCTCAAGTCCGTCTTGAAGTCCTGGGCGATCTCCCTTACGAGCCTCTGGAAGGGCAACTTTCTTATGAGCAATTCGGTGCTCTTCTGGTACTTTCGGATCTCCCGAAGGGCAACTGTGCCGGGCCTGAACCTGTGTGGTTTCTTCACTCCACCAGTCGCCGGTGCAGACTTCCTCGCTGCCTTGGTTGCCAGCTGCTTTCGAGGTGCCTTACCACCAGTTGATTTACGGGCAGTCTGCTTTGTTCGGGCCATCTCTTCAATCTTTACTCTGCAAATTCTAGTACTACAACTCCAAATACAACGAATGTCCTTTGCTCAGCACCGCTCCCCCTTTTATTCAAAACACAACACCATTTCAATTGTCGAGGTTGGGGACAAATCTCATCTCTACCGTCCGCTCTTCACCCTCATCGACGGCTGTCTCCTCCCACGACGCGGATCATCGCCTTCCCTATCTAGAATTTCGTGGGAGCGGGAGCCCCCCCTCCGCCCTAGTTGGTGAGGTTTATGTGGATTGAAACCGGTATGGTAGGGTTGTTTATTGGCTCGTTGTGACAATGCTCGAAGGATAAGCGACCCCTAGGATGGAGGCTCACCCCATCAGGAGCGTCCAAGAAACGGCTCGAACCGAAAGCCCGTCAAAGTCATGCCAATAAAATTATAGTCTATATTCGTTGGTGAAAAGAAGAGGATAAAACCTTAAAATATAAGGCAAAAAGACAAGCTAGTGGGAGTTAAGGAGTCACGTTGGTCACCACTTAACGTTTTTAGCTCACTTGCTCGGCAAACGAAGAGCCCATCAAGAGCGCCTAAGAAACAACTCGAACCCAAAGCCTGCCAAAGTCATGCCCACCAAGTGAGTGACCAACAAAAGGGCAAGTTGGTGGGAATTTAAGGAGAGGGATTGGTCACCACTTAACGTTTTTAGCTCACTTGCTCGAAAAACAAAGGGCCCATTAGGCTTAGGGACATCTGGGCCTGTTAAGTCACAAGTTACTGGTATATCTGGTTTGGGGGTTGTTGGATATACTATTGAGAGGTTGTTGTTCCCATGGTCTTAAAAAAACATATATTTTAATATAAAAATTTAATAAATTACTCCTCATATATATATATATGAGGGATTTCCTAGTTGTTGAGTCTATTTGGATTTTAAGGGTCTCACTATCGGTTGGTAATTGAATAGCGCTTTCTTTCCTCATGTATATTCATTGAGTTTTTTGGTTAAGAGATTGAGAATCACTTTTAACTATTTTGAATTTATATGGTCCTTATGAAGGGTGGTAGGATTTTCAAGGCGTAGTGTTTGCACTCAAGTAATGTAATGGTGATATTAATTTACCCTGAAGTTCTTGAAATCCTACCCAACAAATTCCTTACCATCAATATCCAGTTACAACCCAATCAACAATGAGAATTGATGAATATAATGACAAATTATGCTTTATACTTTTCTTAGCATTACGAGGGCATGCCTGGGATTGATCATACTACTTGCATGCATCACATTTACATTCAAGATGGATTTCAACCAATCCAACAATTTTAAAAGGTGAATGAATCCTTCCCTTAGCATATTGTCAAGGTAGAGCTGCATAAACTATCCCACCTGTCACGCCCCCACCCCTCTTCTCGGCAGAGAGGACACGACCAACATAGCTGCTAGCTATCCGAGCAACTAAGCCCCATGAACACGATATAAAAATGCATTAAACTAATAACAGACACAGATGCATAAATGATTATCAAACAGCAGAAGCAAATTCATTCATTCGCAGCATTTAACATGTTCATTTGAGTTATGAAACACAACACAGTTGCAAGTATTTCAACACAAAGATACTCATCTTAGTAGAAGCTTGTCCCGCAACCAGCTACGTCACTGCAACGTTTCACCCAACCATAGGCCAGTGTGCTCATCAATCTCTCAGCAACACTGCCACCCCCAAGCTGGGCATGATTCCACAAGGAATAAGGGGAACACTAGCAGGATCACACGTAGCCAAGTATACACAAAACTCAGCCAAGCCAACACAGTTGGGTTTGTCAGGCTAACAGGGAGCTTGAAAGGTTGGTTGCTAAGCCAGTGAGCTCAATCCAAGAGCTATGGACACCTGCACCGGAACTAGCCTGACTTCTAAAACATCCACACACACCCAATACAAGGAAGCATCTCCTTCTCTGCTATACAGTCCCTCGGGCTATGCCTTCCTTTCCATTGTTATTCAGGGGGTGCAGAGAAGAAAGTCAGCCCTCTAGCTCTGCTTATGAGGCTCCTACACACACTAGGTTTATCAAGCAGGCTCAGACCCCATTTCCACTCCCAAACACAGTCCAAAGACCAAACAACTAGGTACACACAGCAATCTCGGTTCTAGAATTGAAGGAAGACACACCACAGAGGCCAAATCGGGTATGGCAATTGGTTAAAACAGCTCAGACTAAGCAACTCGGATTCCAAAGTCGTTTATGGCCCTCATGTGGCCAAAACGACTCAACAGCACCCAAAATTCGTGGAGAAGACAACAACGATTTTCCCAACCTACGTAGAATGATGAGAACGACCCCAATGTGAAGGAAAATCACCCACCAGACCAAATCATGAAGGGAAAAACAGAACGCAACTGCCTGAGGCCAAGCTTTCTCCTGCATGAGGAAGACAAACAGCTGCGTGAGAGTGGAATGGGGTTCTCCCTGCCCACGTGAGGAACTGAATGCGATCTTCCTCTTTGGGAATGTGTGTGGTTAAAGGACTGACAGTCCTTCCAACCACTGACGGTTGCCCATGCATACGTCCCTCAAGGCAATAACTGCCCCAAGCAATCTCACGGGGAATTAATTCGGTTGGTGAATAAGAAAAGGAAAGTGGTTGACCACTCTCTTGGGTTATTTTGTTGACATTTGGCTTTACCCCATTGGCCCCAAGTGTTGAACATCCCCCCCCCCCCCCCTTTATCCTTAGGAAACTCGTGCTCCTTCTCTTTTAATGTTGCATTGACATAGCTAGTTGTAGGTTTTTAATTAATTTTGCATATGTACATAGTGCCCATGATTATAATGTGCTTGGCTAGCACAAAATACCCTCAGCATCGATTTTAATCGCCGAACATAAAACGATAACCCATGGCAGGACTTTTGCCTTTAGCTCCACACCATGATTAATTACAATATATACATCATATACATTTAATGCAAACAGGGTCAAAACCGGGGTGTTACACCACCTCTGATAGTGAATGCATCTCGCCGCTAGTTATTACACCTAAAAAAGGTGTCAAACGATGCATCTGGATTTTATCAAGAACTAGATAAAGCCACCAATATATATCACTTTAGTTTTCCATTTATTGACCAAGTCCTAGATTTTTTAGTAGGGAAACAATATTTTTCTTTCATTGTCATATTTAGCAAGTCTAACTAGATTCAAATAGCCCCTGAAGACAATCTTCACTTGTCCCTTGTGAACCTTTTCCAATAGGGTTCTTCCCTTTCGATTATGTAATGTGATAAGAATATCTCAACGGGTTATCTTAAGTATCTTTGTTGATTTAATCCTTGACTGTGTTGAAGTTTCCATGGATGAATTTATGGCTTATGGTAACACCTTTAAGGAAGCATATTTAAGGAAGCATAGTCTAGATTATAAAATTTACCTTAACGATTTCAACAATCTCACCTTTCATTGAGTAATGAAAAACGTGTTTTGATTATGAATAGAGAAATGTCTTAGGACACTATAATTATGCTTCCAGGCAGACCCTAACAAAATGACCATCATATAGTAGCTCGCCATAGCTATTAAAAAAAGGATGACAAGATTTTGGGGGGACATGTTGCGTATTACCATAGATTCATTGAAGGTTTTCGGCAAGATTGCTACCCCTTTGTTCACCCTTTTGTTCACCCTGCTCTCCAATGATGTGGAATTTAAATGGCCTAGAAACAAGCATTTGAAATGTTGAAGGAGAAATTAGCCAATACTCTAGTTTTGTGTGGGCTTAATTGGGATTTTCCTTTTCATAATCATATTGAGGCATCACATAAATGTATATGTGCAATGTTAGGGAAGGAGGAGGAAATTGGTATCTATGTTATAGATGATATCAACAAAAATATTGCACATGCAAAATTGAACTACATCGTTACTGAAAAGGAATTCTTAGTGGCAGTTTATGATATCATCCAATTATGTCATTACATTAAAGGTTATCATTTGTTTGTTCATACTAAACACTTTGTTATTAAATTTCTTATGAACAAACATATTATTACTGGCAGTGTTATTCATTGGCTATTGCTTCAAGAACTTGACATAAATATACTTTATAATCCTAGTCATAAGAATGTCATTGTTTTTTTTTTCTCTTTAGTAACCAGGGATATAAAGGATGAATTAATAGATTATTCTTTTATGATGAATACCTCTTTGTCGTATATATAAACACTCTTTGGTTTGCAAATATTATACATTATTTGGTAGTAGGAAAGTTACCATGACATTTTTCATACAAAAAATGATATGCATTGATCAGAAAGAGTGGGCCTTTTACTTGGATCAAAGGTTAGTTATCCAATATTGGACCGGATCGGATTCGAAGGTTTATTTGAGAGGACAAGGTGTATGAAATTTTGAAGGCCTACCATGACGAGACTTATGGATGTTATTTTGTTACTAAAATAATTACATAAAAAATCCTTTCCACTTGATATTATTGGGACACACACCACAAGGATGATGTAGATTATGTAAGATGATGTGATGTGTGTTAGGATTAATTAATTAGTCCTCCATTGACCGACACAGTCTATTGTCTTTTTTTTACTTAGGAGGTCATTGCCACTTCACTAGTGCCATGGGGGACTCATCTAGGGCCCACCTAACACTTAATGCACCTGCCTACATGAGTTTAGGAGCTCCAGAGACCAATCCCTATAATTTAGGAACCCACTCTGAGTGCCACCAGCAGTCACCAGTAGTTGACCCTAGTCATTGTTTAGTTATGTCTAGTTATGCTTCGATTCCCATTAGTTAGATCACTTTCAGCCGTCCTAGCGCAAGTTTGCATGATTTAAGGGAGGTTGGGTGCATTTTCTCACCTACCTAGATCAATTAACTGATTGTGAACTGATTTAGTTGACCGAAGTTGCATTAGTGAGCTCTAGTGGTAATTTCCCACACCGAGTTAGCACCGAAGTCAGTCTAGGTTGGTGGATTCAAATCCTACCAAAGGAATTTGAATTCTCCTATTTGTAACACCATTATATTACATACAATTTATTGATTAATGGAAGTAATGTTATTCTTCCAATTTTGGCTCCATGTGTGTGCAATTTTTCCATGAATAATTGATTAATGTTTACTAAATTCCTCTCTTCTGCAGACTTATTTTCAAATTTAATTCATACATGCCTGAAGGTCCTCAACTTAGCTAAAATTAGCATGTTATCAGATCATAATTGGACATAACTGCACACTGACTAGGGTCAACTACTGGTGGCACTCAGAGTGGGTTCCTAAATTATAGGGATTGGTCTCTAGAGCTCCTAAACTCATGCAGACAGACGCATTAAGTGTTAGGTGGGACCCAGATGATTCCTCCATGGCAGTAGTGAACTTGCAATGACCTCCTAAGCTAGGAAAAGACAAATAGACTATGGTGGTCAAGGGAAGATTAATTAATTAATCCTAACCACGCCCCCCCTCAACCCTAATCCTAACTTGGACAACTTGGTCCCTAACAACTAAGACCAAAGTTCATCCATACAATCTTCATGAAAAAATGACTTCTTAAAAAACCGAGGAAATGGGGAAAACCTTATGGGAACCCCCCCCCCCCCCCTTAAAATAAGAAGGAAAAAAGAGGAACAATAACTGAATCAAGCCTTTACACCAAGAGAAATTGTCTTCCTGAGTTAAAAGACTTGTGAAAACTTTCTGCAGTGTGATGGTCCTTTTGTGCACTAGTTTCATGGTACTATGCATGTGAACCTCTCCACCTTCTTCCAATATGATGACAAATAGGAGGATAAATGTTACTGCTTTTATAGCCAACCTTGTTTCTTTCAAACCTCTTTGACAGTTTGAAAGGATTGAACTTGGGATGCCATGCCTTGGGGCCTTACTTGATCTCATACAATGGGTTCCTCAACTTGCATGTCAAGAAAGAATCAATGTATCCCTTATGCTTTTCCATGTAGATTTTTCATGCCAATTTGTCAATTTGAATGACATGATCCAATGTCTCATTGTTCTTCAGTGAGAACTGTTAATCGTACCTTACCATCATGAAGCATCTCTTTGGGTGTTTGTAGCACCTCTCTAGGAGAAGTGGGTTTGCTTTAGTCTCTGACATGGTATGCTTGTGCTAAAAACATCAAAGTGTATCAAATGGATGTCAAATCAGCCTTTTTGAATGGCAAACTAGAAGAAGAAGTCTACATTGAACAGCCAGAAGGATTCCAACTATCAGCAAACAAGGACTATGTGTGTAGATTAAAAAGGGCCCTATATGGGTTAAAGCAAGCTCCTAGAGCTTGGTACTCCAGATTGGACAGTTACTTGCAGAAACAAGGTTTCAAAAGGGGAACTGTAGACAGCAATATGTATATCAAGATTGATCATAACAACATAATTATTGTTGAAGAACACCTGTGTTTCCTTAATCTCTGCGTGTAGAGTAGATCTGTAGACAACACCCAATAAACTGCTTCTGTGGTGGCTTTAACCAATGCTCTGACTCAATCATTTATCATTTGAATGCATCCTTCTTATGCCTTTCATGCTCTTCACTCTCAGGTGCAGATCCACCCACAATACATCAAATTGCAGACCTTTAAAGGCCCGAGCTTCATTCCTTTATTGTCTTGACTTTTACCTGCAATTTCAAAGACACACACACAGCCCTCCATACAGCACTCTACCAATCTTTAACAGATGCAAATGAAATTCCTCTAGATGCATAGCACAGAACATTTCAGAACCAATATTCAATCCAGTCCACCAAGTAAACTGATTTCCTTATCCCTTCAACATACAAATACTGTTCGCTGCCAATAAAGTGTTAAGATACCCAGCTGCCAATAAGTGTTAAGAAACCATCATCATGTGACTTCCTCAAAATCAGTTTATGTCAAAATCACATTCCAAAACTACAAGCAAGTAAACCATGAAGAGCCATATCCCAAAGCTACAAGCCCAAAATAACATGAAAACCATATTATTTCTACACCATACTATTCGCAGAGCTGAGTAAAATACTTAGGTTCTACTATGAAGAAATAATAATGCTAACTGCTAGATATAGAATATAATTCAACACCATCTACTCTCTTGTGCTTCAACTTCTTTCTGCTTCAGAATAGCCATATAGCTGGGTGTACAATTGGCATGGCTGCCTGGAAACACACACTGTTGTTTGTTGCTACAGTTCCAGTTCTTATGAATATCCCAGCATATATATAAGGAGAAGCACCTCTACTGTATGTTACAGGGGGTATGGAGTGGATGGATACCCAACTGCCCAATATTCAGCTAAAGAGATTACCAAGTTGCTCGTGTAAACCCTAGCTGAGTTGTGGTATGCCCTAGCTGGGCTTGGGTAATATTAGACAGGCCCAATAGGGCTGCTTCTCCACTATCTCAATTTCTGAGTTAACTCAGTTCATCTTACTTTGATTCACTGCTACCTATAGTCAACACAATCAACGCATATTGAAGCTGTAATCACAGAGGACAAATCAACATACCTTTAGTCTCATGCACTATTGTTGACACTGAGAGGGGGGGTGAATCAGTGTAAAGCAATATTTTACAATTTTCTTGACCTGTCACACTTAACTATCAAATCATCATTTCATTATTTTAGCAATCTCATAATCAATTCATAAACTTCATCATTCACAGATCATAGCATTTAACTCAACAAGAATCATAACACAGAAGAACACCACACCATATAAATTTGTAATCTTTTTATATTATTTTGGTCCGGCTACAACCGTTAGGCAAAATCAGCACCTACTGATAAATAGAGCACCTACTCTTAATCCAGGACCCTGCCTGGTTTTCTTAGACCCTGCTAAGAAGGGTTTGAGGTATCCTAACCTCAGAAGCAAGACAAGCTTGCTTTTACAGTTAAAGCATACTGTCACATCAACATCATCTTTCTGTCCATGTCATCACTGTCGCATCACATTGCTGCCAGCATCATACAAGCATCCTTTCTTACTGTTGTACATACACATCATATCAATCTGTTCATCAATCTGTATGTGTCTGTACTGCCATGCCAAAATACCAATGTTTCTCAATCATCAATCTGTTTTATGAACTGTTGCTGCCACCAATACACTGCTAAATCATCAAGATATGTTCTAGGAACTGCTGCTGCCATCAACTTGTCACCTCCTCATCACTGCTGTTCAAGATGTCAACATGTCTTCTGAGAGAACACATTCACTACTGCTGTTATCAGTCAAGTCATCCAAAGAGTCTGCTTATACACTGCTCATGCCAATATGTCAAGGTGCCTTTTCTGCTCATATTCAGACTTCAAGGATTCTGCTCTAAGCACCTGTCTCTTAAGGTTATCACAGTGTGTCACTAGTTACTGTCATAACACATTACTGCCACTGACATGCCAAGGCTGTCACACTCATCAAGCTGTCATCCTTTCAAAATTGCTACAGACTGTCAACACTTTCAACCGCTAGGACAGTATTCACAATATATCAATAGTTGTCTTCAAAATCAACATAAGCACGAGGCAATATTCACACTTTGAAGTGAAGTGATCATGTCAAACAATTAGTACTTCAGTGAATCCTCCTATAGGCACATTCAGTTGTTCATGGACAGAGTCTTCACTATGAATATTTCAGTAATTTGTCTATTTCAAAGGATATTCCAAATAGTCTCAATATTCTCAATCAATTTTCCAGAATTTACAATTATCTTTCCAGTACCTTCTAAAACAGAATAAGAGTTTCTAGTACCTTGAACAGGAGAGGATCAAGTTTCCAGTCTTGAAGAACACCTGTGTTTCCTTAATCTCTGCGTGTAGAGTAGATCTGTAGACAACACCCAATAAACTGCTTCTGTGGTGGCTTTAACCAATGCTCTGACTCAATCATTTATCATTTGAATGCATCCTTCTTGTGCCTTTCATGCTCTGCACTCTCAGGTGCATATCCACCCACAATACATCAAATTGCAGACCTTTAAAGGCCCGAGCTTCATTCCTTTATTGTCTTGACTTTTACCTGCAATTTCAAAGACACACACACAACCCTCCGTACAGCACTCTACCAATCTTTAACAGATGCAAATGAAATTCCTCTAGATGCATAGCACAGAACATTTCAGAACCAATATTCAATCCATTCCACCAAGTAAACTGATTTCCTTATCCCTTCAACATACAAATACTGTTCGCTGCCAATAAAGTGTTAAGATACCCAGCTGCCAATAAGTGTTAAGAAACCATCATCATGTGACTTCCTCAAAATCAGTTTATGTCAAAATCACATTCCAAAACTACAAGCAAGTAAACCATGAAGAGCCATATCCCAAAGCTACAAGCCCAAAATAACATGAAAACCATATTATTTCTACACCATACTGTTCGCAGAGCTGAGTAAAATACTTAGGTTCTACTATGAAGAAATAATAATGCTAACTACTAGATATAGAATATAATTCAACGCCATCTACTCTCTTGTGCTTCAACTTCTTTTTGCTTCAGAATAGCCATATAGCTGGGTGTACAAATGGCATGGCTGCCTGGAAACACACACTGCTGTTTGCTGCTACAGTTCCAGTTCTTATGAATATCCCAGCATATATATGAGGAGAAGCACCTCTACTGTATGTTACAGGGGGTATGGAGTGGATGGATACCCAGCTGCCCAATATTCAGCTAAAGAGATTACCAAGTTGCTAGTGTAAACCCTAGCTGAGTTGTGGTATGCCCTAGCTGGGCTTGGGTAATATTAGACAGGCCCAATAGGGCTGCTTCTCCACTATCTCAATTTCTGAGTTAACTCAGTTCATCTTACTTTGATTCACTGCTGCCTATAGTCAACATAATCAACGCATATTGAAGCTGTAATCACAGAGGACAAATCAGCATACCTTCAGTCTCATGCATTTATTATTTTCCATCTCCAAAATTTCGTTCACTGCTCCTTTAACTGAGATCCCTCTTGATGCTGTCCAAAACTTGGGTTTGCTCCTCAGTTAGCCATCAAAACAAATAATAAAAAATCTGGTTACAACTTGGCCTCAGTCTGCATAACTTGGGTCTGTTTGTATGCAAAACTTCATCAACTAAAGAAACCTTCTTTCTGCTGTTGCAAAACTGCCTTAAAATACCAAAGGAAAACAAAAGATACTGCTGCTGCAAATTTGGAACTGCTGCTCCAAAAATTTCCTTAGTTGCCCATGAAAAAACAAAAAAAAATTTACTGTCAAAATTCTGCCTCTCTGTACCTGCGAAATTCTGCCTCAGTAACCCTCGAAATTTCCTCAGAGCTCAGCGAATTTCTCCTTGCCAAAATGAATGCTTTGAAGGAGTATTTATACTAAATTTCACAAAAATTTTGGGGCGACCTACTATTATTTTTCTTTAAAAAATTGGGGCCGACTTCATATAATTTTCATGGACCCGACCTCCAAAAAGAAATTTTAATAAATATATCTTGAGCCGACATAAAGGATTGAAAACATTTGGGCTTGAAGAGTTGCTGAGAATAACCTTTTTGTTATTCAAATAAGACATTGGGAAAGCATCAGCAGATGCTTGAACATTCATTTTTCCATGACCAATCAGGCTGACATTTCCTTGGCACATGGTGAAGGATCTACTACATGAATTCATGAGTTGGTTTCCAAGCTCTTTGAGGCACATGCCCAACTGTTAACCATGTCCTCTAGTGAAGCTGCTTGTGCTAATAGAGGGAAAAAATGGAATTTATCTTTTCCATTCTGAATCTTTGTTTTGATTTTTGTAACTAAAATCTCCAAAACCTTTCTTATATCACATGAAACTTCCTTCCCTGTATTGTATATACCCTTGAAGGCAAGTAAACCCACAACAACCAAACCTCTCACTACATAAGAGCTTGATATAGCCTTATGCTCCAAGGCTTCAAGACCATCTCTAGGGTATTTTGCATCATTAGCTGGGTTTAGCTGGGTCTTCAATATCTTCAGCAAAATGGTGGCATCAATGACATCAATACCATGTTGGCATCAATGACAATTTCATCAACAAAAACCTTATGGGAACCCCCCCCCCCTCAAAATAAGAAGGAAAAAAGAGGAACAATAACTGAATCAAGCCTTTACACCAAGAGAAATTGTCTTCCTGAGTTAAAAGACTTGTGAAAACTTTCTGCAGTGTGATGGTCCTTTTGTGCACTAGTTTCCTGGTACTATGCATGTGAACCTCTCCACCTTCTTCCAATATGATGACAAATAGGAGGATAAATGTTACTGCTTTTATATCCAACCTTGTTTCTTTCAAACCTCTTTGACAGTTTGAAAGGATTGAACTTGGGATGCCATGCCTTGGGGCCTTACTTGATCTCATACAATGGGTTCCTCAACTTGCATGTCAAGAAAGAATCAATGTATCCCTTATGCTTTTCCATGTAGATTTTTCATGCCAATTTGTCAATTTGAATGACATGATCCAATGTCTCATTGTTCTTCAGTGAGAAGAACTGTTAATCGTACCTTACCATCATGAAGCATCTCTCTGGGAGTTTGTAGCACCTCTCTAGGAGAAGTGGGTTTGCTTTACTCTCCCGTCATGTTCCTGACAGCCTCATATGACTCTCCAATCATGTTCCCAACTACCTGAATAACCTTTTGAGCCCATTTAGCCCTAGGATTGGGAGTAGGGATTGAATGTGGATCTAGATCCGATTGAACTTTATCTTCAATTCCATTGATCCGGATTTATGCAAGAACACAACAGAATACACAAATAACCATAGAAACAAATATGAAGCAGAAATAACACTTCATTTCATTAATCAATAACTGAATCTGGTTTCATACATAATGGAAATGAACTAGCTAGAGTGCCGGTAGCTTATCTCTAAGAAGAGATGTGGCGACTACATGCCTCTGAACTCTGTGTTACAATGAGGCTTGAAGGCCTGTATATTATTGAGAAACAACAGAAACCCTACACATCCAAAATCCTAACCCTAGGAGGTGAAACACCAGAATGTGGGCCCCGTTGGGTAACTTTGTACATCAATTTCCCGGGGTCGTAGCTTTAGCATACTACCTCCGTTTGACACGCATGATACATCGTTAGAAATATCTGTTTAAGGACTACATCCATATACAATAAATATTGAGTCCAAAACGGACTTCTATTTTCTTGACCATTTTATGCCGAAAAAACGTCGTTTAGGGCCTCAAAACGGCTCCAGAAGTTTAGGACCCGAAAACTGCCAAAAATAGTAAATTGTGCTACAATTAAGGAAACTGGAAAACTGAAAGAAACAATGGTGGGGGTCCAAGTGGAATAGGTGGGTGGACACCAATATCCTCCTGGATCATTCCTCCCCCCTTAGGAAGCAATGGTCCCCATTCCGTTGAGTTCCTCCATGAGATGAGGAAACTTCTGCTGAACTTGGTCCCTGGTGAGCCACTTTCCCTGGTGAAAGAGTTGGCCTGCTTTGACAACTCGATATAGCTGGATCTTCAGCTGGCGGGTGTTCTTGATCTGTGTGTCCATAATCCTATCAGTTGTGGCTTGTTCCATGCAATCGGGGTTTAACTCTGTTGGTGTGAGCTGTTCTACCACATCTAATGTGTCCAACAGAGGTGGAAAGTAGGGCTGAAGGTGGTCCACATTGAACACTGGGTGCATACCAAGGAATGGTGGAATACTGAGCTTGAAGGCATTTTCCTTGACAACCATGGTGATGGTGTATGGCCCATATCGGAGTGAGAGAAGCTTGCGGTGGAGTTCATCGAGGCGCTCCTTCTGCAAATGTAGCCACACTTTATCGCCCACCTAGAATTTGTGTTGCACCCGATGTTGATCATGTCGCTGCTTGTACTTAGCATTGGATTTGTCCAATATGTCATGAACCTGTTGGCGAATGTGCTGAATGCTCTCAATGAAGTTGTTCGCCTTGGAAAATTCAAACTGGATATGAGCTGAATCAGCCTGAGTAGCTGCAAATGGCATGGCTATGTCAATGGGACATAGTGGCTAGAATCCCAAGCCCACTTGAAAGGGGCTATGGTTGGTTGAGCTGTGAATCAGATGTACTTCCTGACATCTCGTCGAAGGTTCAGTCAATAGAAATACTTCTGCAGTACTGCCACTATTTTCTCGACCCCAAAATGCCCAGCGACCCGACTGTAGTGCGCTTCCCAAACCATCTTGGCATGCTCGCTTGAAGGAACACAAAGGTGTCCCATGTGACATAGTAGTATATCCTGGAGGTGAAATTTTGGAACTTGGTTTCCCTCCAAGAGTGTCTGGTATGTGTGGCTGAATTCTGGATCGCTCTTGTAGAGAAGCAGCCAATCAAAAGTCTCATGCCCACAAGAGTTGAGCACGGTGGTTATCGCCACGATCGATGGTCGGCTGAGGCAGTCTGCAAAATTATTGGTGCTTCCCTTCTTGTACTTGATGTTCAAATGAAACTGTTGTAGATATGTGGACCGCCTCTGATGGCGATCGTTCTGTAACTTCCCTTGTGTTTGTATGAACTGCAAGGGTCGGTGGTCTGTGTGGATGATCGTTTCCTTCCCCAAAATGTAATGCTTCCATTGTCGGCAAGCTTGTACAATGGAATACATCTCTTTGTCATAAGTGGGATATTTGTGGACTGTGTCGAACAGTGTCTCACTGTGATATGCAACTGGATGCCCTTGTTGAGTAAGGACTGACCCAATAGCATAGTTAGAGGCATCTGTCTCGATCTCAAATGGTTGTTGTAAGTCTGGTAATGTGAGCACTGGGGCACAACAAAGGCGATGTTTCAATTTTGCAAATGCCTTCTGTTGAGTTTTCGACCAAAAGAATTTGCTTTCGCTCCTCCCTTGGTGACTTGACTCAAGGGCCAAGTGATATGAGAGAATCCCAACATGACTCTGCAGTAGAAATTAGCAAGGCCTAGAAAGCTGCAAAGCTCTATTAGAGTAGTTGGGGCTGGCCAATCCCGAATGACTTGGATCTTGGTTGGATCCACATGTACCCCACACTCATCAATAATGTATCCCAGATACTGAACCTGGGTCATGCCAAAAGTGCACTTGTCCAAATTGGCACACAACTTGTGCTGCCGCAGTGTTTGGAGGACCTGTCGGATGTGGTGGAGGTGCTCTTCCCAAGTATGGCTGAATATCAGGATGTCATCCAAGTACACTACTACAAATGAGTTAGTGAATGGCCACAAGATGTCGTCCATCAGACTCATGAAGGTTGCAGGAGCATTCGTCAGCCCGAAAGGCATGACCAACCATTCGAAAAGGCCCTCCTTGGCTTTGAAGGCAGTCTTCCACACATTGGTCGGTTCGATCGGTACCTGGTGATACCCGGACTTTAAGTCGATCTTGCTAAAATATTTCACCCATTTAACTTGGTCCAGGAGGTCATCAATCCGTGGGATCGAGTACCTATTCTGGACAGTGATCTTGTTCAGCGCCCGGTAATCAAAACAGAGTCTCCAAGTCCCATCCTTCTTCTGTACCAACACGATCGGGCTCCCACATGGTGATGAACTTGGCTGGATGTGACCCTTTTGCAGAAGCTCCTGAATTTGCCTCTTGATTTCATCATTCTCCAGAACAGAGCGTCGATACATCGGTCCATTGGGAAGCGACGCACCTGGGGTCAGATCAATGGGGTGCTTGACCTGACAATGGAGAGGCACCCCGGTGGGTGAGGTGAATTTGTCCCGGTACTCCTCCATGACCTTGACCATTTGTTGTTTTCGTGTGGAGGGGCCTTGTCTCGAGGTCATGGCCACGATCTTCTTCTTGCCCTGCTGGCAGATCATTAAGAAAACAAACTTCCCGATTTTGGAAATGAGCTTACCTCATTGTTTTACAGTAACCAAAGAGATAGCGGCAGGAGGTGGTACCTATGGTATCCTGTCTAAATTATTTCCCAACGTAATAATAACAGCGCGAGGCCGTGACTCATACACATCATGTCGCTTCCATAAGTATGGTTGACCTAATAATACATCACAAACATCAAGAGGAGAAATATCACATAATACCTCATCGATGAAGGGCTTGATGCTGTAGGGAAGGCGGCACTGCTGACTGACGGGGAGATCCCATCCTTGGTGAAGCCACCCGATAGTGTATGACTGCGGGTGTGATGTGGTCGACAAACCCAACCGCTTCACAACCTCTGCTGAAATCAGGTTCTTTTGGCTCCCACTGTCGACAATGAACTGTAGCGGGGAACCCTTTACCCACATCTGGGAGTGGAAAAGATGCTCCTCCTCCTCTGAATCTTCTGGTTCTTCCTTTTGGATCTTCATGGTGGCAACGGTGGCGTTGGGCTCTACATCAATAATCTTCTTCCTTCTGTTGTTCCCCTTCTCGGGTTCTGATTTAGTGTCAGAGTATGCATCTGATTCAGAAGCCTTTATCTCGGCCACCAGTGACTGCTTGGCCCGACACTCACTTGTGTTGTGAGTGGGGCTCTTATGGAACTCGCGCCGCTTTCCCGCTTCCTTCTTCGGCTTTGCAGTGTTGCTCTTTGCTTGCGGCTTTGGCAAGTTTTCTTGAGTCTCCATGCCTTGGCTATGTCCTTGGTTCTATAGTTTGGGGGCACCTTTCCCTTGCTTTTGATTCGCAGATCCAAAGTCTCGCTTTTTCTATTTGAATTTTTGCTCAATTTTGGCAGGATACCGATATGCCGTACCAAGCAAGGAGATTTCGAGGAAATCCATTTCCTCCTGAATGTATCTGTGCAGACAACTGCGGTACTTCAGCACCAAATGTTTCTCTAAATCTTTGATACCCAACTTGGTGCGCAGGGTATGGAATAGATTCATCAACTCATTCACATCTTGATCTCTTTGTTGCCACAACGTAGTCCATTGTATGTACTCGTCCTCATAGCTGCCCACCGGATGATATTGTCCCTTTATGGCATCTCGGAAAGAATTCCAAGTGGGTACGGCTGAGAACAGAGAGGGTTCCTCCTCATCCTTTCTCTCACGGTAGGTTTCCCACCAGTCTTTGACATGGGGGGCGGCTTTGAGTAGAGAAAAAGTAATCTTTTCCCGGTCGGAAAAGTCATGAACCGAGAAATATCCTTCTACTAGATTCAACCATCTATCTACGGCGTCTACATCTATTCGGCAATCAAATATGGGAATGTCTAAGTTTACTTGTACCTTAAAAGGGGTTGCGCCTCTAGAGTGGCTGCTAGATGCAAATGCGCTGCCAGTGGGAAGTCATTGAAGGATCCGGGAAAAGTTATCCATCATCACGTTCCTTTGTTTTTCAAGGGCCTCCTCGAGCAACATTTTGATAGTATCTTCTGAGCCCTCGTCTTTATTTTCATCCCCCATGGGTGGTCGTCGGGATTTGCGAGGCTGATCTTACAAAGGTTAAACCAAATCGAGCCCTAACTCTTTATACCCCACCCTCGTTGGGGACATGCAAAGAAGGATCGAGAAAGAGAGAAAAAGCAGATTGCTTTGATTCCACTGATCTGGAATGGACTCATATTTGCCCGACCATTCGATGCTGAAAAAACGTCGTTTAGGGCCTCAAAACGGCTCCGAAAGTTTCGGACCTGAAAACTGCCAAAAATAGTAAATTGTGCTATAATTAAGGAAACTGGAAAACTGAAAGAAACAATGGTGGGGGTCCAAGTGGAATAGGTGGGTGGCCACCAATATCCTCCTGGATCATCCATAAACTGATTCAACTTGGTCCTCTGCTTTAGATTCTGAATCTAAAACATTAATGGAAACATTATCATGTGCAAAAGGTTTAGGTAGGATGAATTTAACTTCCCTTTCAAATGGCAGCTAAGAGTGCACTGGATCTGAGTATGGAAGAAAGTGAGAATTCATATGCCTTGGAGGCGTGGTTTGCAACACCTTTTGCTATCAGCTTCCCAGTTGAGATATCTGAGATCTCTACCGAGATAGGACCAAATACAACTCACTTTAGTGAGCTTGTATGAGTCATCTGGCATACAGTCAACAAATTTGCTACCAAGGAGGGAACATAGAGGACATTCTTGAACAATCCATGCTCTAATTTGATTGAACCCTTCCCTTCAACTTGGATTTGAGTGTCATATTCCATGTGAATACTTGGACCATCGGTAAGTTTTAATGAAGAGAATGATTATTTGGATGAAACCGTTTGATGGGAGGCTCTTGAATCAATGAGGAAGGCATGAAATTTTGAAATCCAGCCTTCAGTGCGTGGCATCTCTCATGATATTCGATATTGTATTTAGAATCAACCTTCCTTGTGCCTTAAGGGAGGACAATATTTTGTTGCCCAAGGAGTCTTGAAATCTGATCTTTTGTGTTATTCATACAACCTTTCTCTGTATGGTTTCCTTTCTTATAGTAGGAGCACTTGCCCTTGTCAAACCTATGATGTTTGTCCTTCTTGGAGCTCGAGGCTTCATCAACTAGATCAAACTCTTCTTTGGGTTCAAATTAAGTGTTCCTCTTCTTCTTTCCTTTATGCTTCCTCCTTGCTTGCGCATTCTTTGTCTCACCAGCCAATAGAGCTTGATTTGGGGAGGCTCTATGGGCTCCCATCTGTCTCATCTTGTCTTGTACCTATATTAGAGATTCTGTGAAGGCATCAAGGGATGGAACTCACCAATGAGAAGTTGTCAGTATCCCGAAGTGAAAGGTGGATACGAACACTGATAATTTTGGTCCAAGTTTGCTTATAACTGAGAGCACTAATTTCTCATCCTTCTTCTCAATCCCAAACTGCTTACATTACATGACAAGAGATTTAAATTTTGAGAAAAAATGTTGTATAGTTTCGAAGTTGTTGGGATGTAGTGATATTAGTTCATTATCCAAAATAAGGCCCCTTAGCTCATCCTGCTTTCCAAACAAGGATTCAAGCTTCTCCCATACTTATTTTGGAGTTCTCAGTCCATCAAGATGGAAGAGTAGCTCCCTGGAAATGTGGATGCACATGAAGCCAAATGCCTCATCCAACTTGTTCAGATACTTCAACTTTTCAAGAGGTTGTTGGGTTTTGACCTCTCTTCCCATGGTGACCTTATACAAACCCTTGTTGTGCAACACTATATGCATGTCATCCCTTCAATAAATATAGTTGAAGGGTGTGAGGATTCTGGGTTTCAAAGATTCGGAATTCTCCATATTACATCTTTAAGAAACAATTAATTCTTCAGAAAAATCTTGAATTTACTTGCAAAAACATTGAAAAACACTTAAAATTGAAATCAAACCAATTCAAACACTCTCCACTTCTACATGTGCACTTTCTTTGGGTGCATCACACTTGGCTAGACTTCACTGGACAAAATCCAGAGGGAGTGAGACGAGAATACTAGGAATTATGTGGAACCCAATTGCTTCTAGTGCATTAATGGAAGTTTCTGAGGTTTGAAGTTAGGATGAATACCTGCTCTAATACCATGCCAAGTTTAGCTAAGTTGAGGTTCTTCATGCCTGTATGAATTAACTTTGAAAATAAGTCTATATAAGAGAGGAAGAATTTAGTAAACATTGATCAATTATTCATGGAAAAATTGTACACACGGAGACAAAATTGAAAGAATAACATTACATCCATTAATCAGTAAACTGTATGCAATACAATGGTGTTACAAATAGGAGAATTTGAATGCCTTAGGTAGGATTCAAATCCACCAACCTAGACTGAATCCGGTGCTAAGTCGGTGTGGGAAAATCACCACTAGAGCTCACTAATGCAACTTCGATTAACTAAATCAATTCACAATCAGTTAATTGATCTAGGTAGGAGAGAAAATGTGCCCAACCTCCCTTAAATCATGCAAACTAGCGCTAGGATGACTGAAAGTGAACTAACTGATGGGAATCGAAGCATATCTGGACACAACTGAACACCGACTAGGGTCAATTGTTGGTGACTACTGGTGGAACTCAAAGTGGGTTCCTAAATTATAGCAATTGGTCTTTGGAGCTCATAAACTCATGCAGACATGTGCATTAAGTGTTATATGGGCCCCATATGAGTCCCCCATGGCACTAGCGAAGTGACAATGACCTCCTAAGCTAGGAAAAGACAAATAGACTATGGTGGTCAAGGGAGGATTAATTAATTAATCCTAACAAACCTACCATAACAAAACACATCTCGTTACAATCGATAATTTCTTTGGAACCACGACCGTGAAGATAAATGGAAGAAGAGAAGCAACCGTGAAGATAAATGGAAGAAGAATGAGGCATCTTAAGGTTTGGAGATGAAAATACACTCGTGCCCTTTTCCTAGGGAATCTAAGGAGGAGGAAGGTAGAGACTGAGGAGATAGAGTGGTAGGTAAACAACTACTCAAGGAACCTTAAGGATAAGTTTGTGGAGAAAGTCTCATGAAGGAAACGTCTCTCTCATCTGAGGTGACAAATGGCTGGAAAATGGAAAACCCTAAGCTAAATGCAGTATCACTACCATTCAACCAAGAACATACAACACTAATCAACAATAAACAATAAGGTAAAAACCAGACCTTAATGTGCTTGTGTTGTGCCAACAAACCTGAGCATCACCGTAAAGAAACCTTATCATTAAAAATCCAAAAAGCCAGCTTGTATAACCCAAACAAAATCATCCTCAATAATAGCCCATCCTCTCCAAAGAGCCCTAGTTAGGGAAAAATCACTTATATAGTAATAATCCCAGTTATCTCATCATTCAAAATTAAAGTGAGGAGATGCATTTATATGATCTCACACTCACTTAAAACATTTAGGCCGACATTCCTTATAATACATAAATTCATCAATTAAGACATCAATTTAAAATTAGAATACTATAATAATAAAATATTACTCATTTGCAGGCTTGAGGTAAGGTACTGGGGATATTGGTTCCTAGGGTGCCAAAATAGCCTTATCGAGCTAAACATTCCAAACGAAGGATTGGAATGGACCGGGAGGGAGGTGTCATGCCCCTACTAACCCCAAAATACTGTAAATCCCTCAACACCTCCCTCGAATGGCACATCGTCCGTGGTGAAATGAGAGAATGTCCTGTTGAAGGAAGAATGCACAGGGGAAGGAGGACCTGTAGTGTAGGAGGACGTCTTAAGAAAACAAAAAACATATGGAGTCGTGAGACCTGATGGCCAACCCTTAGGGGCCCCAATCACCAACCCCGAGGTTAAAAACCTCAACACAGGGCAGTCGGCGACGCCTTTAAGCTAGAATTCCCCGAAAGGAGGAACCAAAGGGCCCAACCACAACTACCATTTCTAAATAACATCCATCTTGGGTTTTGACTCTTTCTCCCTGGGGCATACTTGAAGGCGCGCTAAGGTACAAATGCAGTGTAACACTGGCTCCAACTGCGAGACGAGTGCTCTTCCTAGGAGTACTCAAGAACTTGTGAATCTTCTGGTACCTGTAGACCTACACACATATCAAATATATGAGGAATCAAAGCATCATGAGGCAAACACTTCTGTCCTACCTTTCGTAAAATGAAGGAAACAAACTAAGAACAATAAAAACTAGGCATGAAAAGACATGAAATGCAACGCAGAAAATTATGCCTAATGCAACTAACCTAACCTAAACTCGGTATCAAAATAGGTTAAGTGAAATCATAACACCAATGTAACCATTTTAGTAAGCAATTCATACCTGTCATCTTACCTTTATCCTTTATCATAATCCAAGACAATACCTCATTGATGATATGTTGAATTTGTACCACGATCTTTATCTTAACGAGTGAAGGAAACTAAACCTTCTTAAGAACTTGGAAAACTTGAAGCTGGTACCAA
Source organism: Pseudotsuga menziesii (assembly GCA_001517045.1). Lineage (NCBI taxonomy): Eukaryota > Viridiplantae > Streptophyta > Pinopsida > Pinales > Pinaceae > Pseudotsuga > Pseudotsuga menziesii. The sequence continues at coordinate 233,676 of LPNX010919848.1, forward strand.
GGAGAAGCATCAATATGATAGGATTTGCTAATCCATTCTTCTAGTGGGCTTATGTATCAGACACCTCCACCATATACATATTCTAAAAAAATTTGCGTGAAGCTTGCCCATGAATCCTGAACTTGGGAGACTATCCATGGAGTTGGACTTTGCAAATATTCATATGTGAGCTGCAACCTATCCCTGCATTGACTCAAGCTTTTCTTTGTACATACAGGTAAGTCTCTTATCTTTTCCATAATCACTTTAGTAACCCCAATAATCCTTGAACCCTTGAAATTGCCAACGATATAATCCATACCTTCATGCTCCAAATGAAAGGATAAACAATGCAAATTATGAAAATGAGGGGTTAAGATCATAACTGTCCACCTACATTCCTCGGTCTTGTTAAGATATATCATTAAGGGCTTACTGATGTAGGATAGAGCGGGTTGAACAACTTCTTCTACTCTTCCTGAGGGTCACAACTGAGAGTGATAACCTAGGTTCATCATATGTTGAATATCTACAAAAGAATCCTCTGTGCGACAAGCTTCCTTGCTGCAGGATGAGTATAATTGAGACATCATGGAAGAATCACTAGATATATGAGGTTCCAATTCTTCGAGCTTTTCATCATAATCGCCTAGCTGTATATAGCAACTATCTTCAGAGTTTGGCAATGTCCCATCTTCAATCATGGTGGAAAAGTGTTGAGCCATTCTTCGTCATTAGCCTAATAAGGGGAAGGAATAATCATATCTCTTTCTACATGGTATTCATAAGTTATGTCTTCAACATCCTTGCTAGAGGTGACTTAGAGTTCCTCGTCCCAAACATAAGGGGAAGGAATGATCATATCTCTTTCAACAGGGTCTTCATAAGTTACATCTTCAGCATCCATGCTAGAGATGACTGAGAGTTCCTCATCCCAAATAGTGTCAAGTACTGGCTCTTCCTGAGTAACTTCATCAAGATTCTCTTCCTCGCCACAACGCATGGAGACAATGCTACCTGGTCTCGAGGAATCATACAAAGGTGGACCCATAAATCTCCAATAACCATCGTCCTCAAAATTCCCCTTACTATGTTCTAGAAGATCCAGTATGTCATAAGGAACTTCAGTATGTTGGAGGGGTGAACTCATCATATCCTTATGTTCCTCATCTTCTCTAATTAAGACTTTCGTATTGTCATATACCAAACCGTCATCATTTTCATCTGCTTGGGAAGCTTTATCATCTTGAATAACGATTGCTTTGAGTTGATCTTCACTTTGGACTTCCTTGTTGAACAAGTCCTTGGCATGCTTGACATGAGGTCCATTTTTCATGATGCCATGAATCCCAACGATTACAAAACGTTTCCACCAATTCTGCAAATGATGATATCATTCCTTTATCTAGGCCCACAAACCAAGCAAGAGCCTTGCCTCCTAGGTGGAGAACAAATGATCGCATGTAAACATCTTCTTCTTCTTTGATACCATATTCTAAAGCCATAGTCATAAACCATTCCACATGATGTGTGGCACTATCATGATCACCCTTGAATGTATGCCAGAATGTCTCTGGGAACTCATCTGAATAACCTGGGAACGCTGATCGATCAAGAGGAGTGAAACCAATTTCCATTTTTGTAGCAGTCGGATTATCAGGATCTTCAAACTCGAATGGAATATCATCTGTGGCTCCTTTTCTCGCATCATATTGAACCTGAATGTTTCCAAGGGTTTCTTCCCATATCCTGTCGATCATGGCCTTTCTTTCCTGTTCTTCTACACCGTAATCCCAGTTCGTGCTGAATGCATCAATAAATTGCTTGAGAGAAGAAAATATTTTGCAAGGGAAGCCTTCATGCCAATTTCTGACAGATAAGTTGACTTCAAGGTGAAGAGACAATAGGAATAGCCTCATCCTGATGTCTTCATGCATGATGCTACTTGCCCGAATGAATTGCATGAATGCCTACACATGGGATGCTGCATGGTTTTGATACTGCTGGAACAATGGGAACAATGCCTTCCCACTGTATTTAATGGCGTACTTGTGTGGGAAACCTGGAATGCATGAGAAGTCCAATATGTCCATCCACAATTCATAAATGGATGCTATCTCGTCGGGCTTCCCTATCTTTATAGAGTACTTATTTTATTTTTCTTTGATTGGAGTCGCCACGAGAAACCTGCCAGGTTAGTTAAGAAAATCTCACCAAAGTACTAAATAAAACAAGGGCATACCTCGTAGATGGGACATACTGAGCTCAGAGTGTAAAGCCTTGTTGAGCTTCTTCTTTGTGGAGTTGCCAGGTAAGATCTGCAAGATTAGTCCTCAATAATATTTTCAAAATACCCAAAAAGACTTACCTCAATTTTTCTTACTGAATGTCGTTCTTGCTAGGGTGTGAATGACTCGAGACCAACCGCTTCAAATTTGAAATGGTCCCTGGAAACGGCGCCAAAATGTTACCAGCTGAAATGGCAGGCCTTGTCACCGGTAATCATATTCAGGACAAGTGACCACTGTCACCTTAGCCACTTATCCTTAACTGCTTTGAAAGTCGTAACTTCCTAGGGAAGAGCCCTATGTCGACCCTACAAAAGACACTAGACGCAAAAGATGCTTCTCTCGTAGGTTATTCTAGACCGGGGCTGTCAAAACCCCAAATTTTCACAAAAAAATTAAAATTTTGAGATAACATAAAATATTACAGTTGCAGTTAGATAACTGCTAGCAGCTAATAGAAGAAATGAAACAGAAAATAAAAGTAACCATTAACTTTAACACATATAGATTAATGTTGTTTTAATTGTAATATGTGATGTAAGTAATCTGCATTTGAATAGTTAGCTGTATTGATGGTTTGAAATGTCAAGTAGGTGAGGAGTCATTTTCTAGCTGGGGCTTACTTAGCGATTGCTAACGTATCTGGATTTCTGGATCTTTACAGGCTTGACAGGTAAATCTTGACCCAGTAAAAGTTTATTAAGGCATTAAACCATATATATTTCTTTTAGCTTAAAGTATTGCTAGAGTAAAAGTTTGCTTAGAAGACTCAAGATCCTGCAAGGTAAGTAATGTTTCTTTTACTTGATCCACAATATGATATTACTTAATCTTTGTGTCGTAAGGGTTATTAACGTCGTCCTACTGTTGTCTTTTATTAGATAGATCTTTAAGATAGATAAAACCTCCTTCTAACTTTACTCTAAGTGATTTCCAGTTCTTAAAAGAGCTCATGATATTGTTTCATAACTCTTGGACATAAGAGTCTATTGCTATTATCAGCATAATAATTAAAGCGCTGCTTATCATCATAGAAATAGACCTAATCCTTTCAGTACACAAGCCTCCTATGTACTTTTTAGCTCTATTTTAATCAGGCTTCAATATAGTGAATTTATCAGCTTAACATCGCTTATAATTTTAAAGTCTCATCTGCATAAAAACATCGTCAAGTTGTGACTTGAATTCCCATTTTCTTTATGACTAACATCATGCGGTAACTTCACATTACCCTACTATCTACTTAAATGTAAAAGTAGTGCAATAAAATCCTAGATAGTTTACTATCCTAAACTCTAAATTCTAACTTAACCTTGATTCGATTCTTCTTAGATCTTGGTAAATATTATGGAGTTCAAAGATCATGTACTTGTAGGTTTTATATCCTACATCCAGTACTGTAGATCCCTTTTAAGAATAGGAGTTATTCTTGTGTATAAATGTTACTATATATATATGCACCTTATTAGTTTAAATCTAATTCTTATAGCTTAAATAATCATAGTTCATGATTATAAGGAAACTTCAATTAAGGCATTAACAATCCTGTCCAAACTTCTACTATCCTCTTAATCTTTTTCTTACAAGTTCGGTTTTGAAAGGTTATAAGATCCTCACAAAATTAGGCATCGAATTCATAAATAAAATCTTTGAGAATCAAGTGCATCGAATCCATATGCAATTTGGCTCTTTACCAAAGCTATTTACAAGGTTTAACATTATATTAAACGATGGTATACTACTTGTTCATCATCGAGGCTTGACTTCGTTTGGAAATGATATGATATTGACTTTGTGTGATAATGCATTATCATTACATGCATAATGTAATTGATTTATCAATTATTTGGTTCGAATGATTGCAGTGGAGACTATACAAAAGAACCCACCATGAAGTGAAAAGATTTGAGTACACATGGAACTCTCATCGCCATGGAATACGTGACTTATAAGCTTTACCTTGCAACCCTATTCTTCATTATTCAGTGAGGGTTTCGGTCTCTGCTTCGTTGGGTTCACTGTGGCCATGACGACTCGCAGTTGCTTGCCTCCAACTCCACTGTCTGTGCATTTTTCTTTGAAGAGCCATTGTTTAGAGTGAGAGATGTAAAGCCATAGCTCGTGAATGAGTTGATTTTTGCAAACAACCTTGTTGTGTGTGAGGATTGTATTACACAGTTGGTAGTTTCAGTGTTGAAGTCGTGGTTTAGCCACTGCCTTGGCTTGCTCTTGCTCCAGTTGTTGATGTAGTTGATAACTCGAACTTAGCTGCCTCCTTCTCAGGTGAATGCGAGGCTTGCTGTGCTCGTGGTGTCGATCTGCCTTCTTCTTAACCTCGGTTTCCAACATTACAGGTAACACATCATTTTTAAGAAGTTGGAAGCTATGAAGCATTTACAATTTCAGTTCTACACACAAATTTTTAATTATATTTTGGTTTCCATTTTGCAGGGATATTTCGCCTTAACATTTGACAGTAACCACTTCTGAATTGGACCGACGTTCAGTCTACGGGTAAGCCCTGGTTACAAAATGGCTCTCCCTGCTTGTGCAGACCTTAGGGGAAAGTTTGCAGTTGGAAGAAGTTACATCATGGTTTTACCCAGTCTTGGGTTGTTGTTCTTCAGTTTATTAGTTTTGTTTTTTATTTAAAACCCTTGCTTTTAGCAGAGTGACTCTGACTCAATGTTGTGACTTGTAAATGCTCTTTTCTTGTATTTAAATGATTTTTACAATATTGTAGGTTTTGATACACAGTCTATTAGTTTTGTTTATTAAACCCATGTCACGATATGGGTGCACCGGTTGAGAGCTGGCTTCTGTGTACATTGTTTAAGTTTAAAGCCTTACAGCCTGTCAAGCAATACACAGGGTTTTTAAAAGAAATAGGGTTTTCCTTCGAGCTCGGTCTCGGTTTATCTTAATGCTATTATTGTGACTCCATAAGCTAGGGTTTCCTGATGAAACCCTTGTTTTAAGTAATTCTTTTTAATTTGTTTAAGTAGGTTATGTTACTTGTAAAACAAATATTGTTTAAGTTAATATTATTATCTGTATATAATGAAATTTCTTAAATTTGCATCTGTATATATATATATATATATATATATATATATAGATATATATATATATATTTGTTATGAAGACTGTAACTAGTCTACAATAGTTTAATTTGTTTAATGATAATGTTCCAAATAATAGAATTATAGCTTAACTGTTTTTCTTTTATTGAAACAAAGAAATTAATAAAGGGTTTCGACCTTGTAGTTACTCTTGCAAGTATAAACATGTTATTAATTACATAACAGTTCTTACATAGATATGTATTTCGCTTATGAATTTGTTATTATCATATTCTTATTATTTAATTTACTGAAGTTGACTGGCTGAAAATACTCAGAACTCAGCTTCTGTAACTTAGTTTAGTTTGCTCTTTATATTTTAAATACTTTAGTAATACACTAGTTGCTTATTAGTAAATGTTAGACTTAGTTTAGTTAATATTATTAGTAAATAAGCTATATGAATAGCAGTTATATCTTTAATGAACTGAACGTAAACAAAGTAGTTTAACTACATTTCTTTTACTGCATAAGCAACTGGTTATTGAATAAACATAAAGAAAATATGTAAATAACATAACAGTGTTTACTCTCCTGCATATTTTAATTTGAATAAAAAGTATAATGTACTGTGTATAAACATAACATCTTATCTACTAGGGTATTCTCTTAACATAATAATTCTTCTACCTGTAATGGAATACTGCTATTTCATTCTCAGTATATTTACAATAACAAAGAACATAGATAACCAGGTTATTGGTCTTTTTGATAATAACCTACATACTGCAATAAATTACTTTGCTATTATGAAATGCATATTACATCTATTCATTTCAGTTTCTTCTCATTTCCTTCATCTACTTTAAATACTCTGCCTGTGCTGGAGTATGGTCTGGTCCTTCCAGATGTAGAAAAATACAGGTTAGAATTATTTTCCATCTATTTCAGATTCATTCCTACAATAATCTAACATTTTTACAGCTAAATATTTTACATTCATTTAACAATCAAACTCACATTTAACTATCTAACACAGTAAAACAAAGAATGAAGAACCTGATTAGGATGGAAAACAACAGCGTTAGGAGGCCGTTCCTCCCTACCAAATTCCTGGAGAGTGCTCAAACAACGCTTCCTCAGGACCCCCGAGCCTGTTCCTGGTCTCCTTGGCTCAGAACTGGTGGAGCAAGCAAACAATAGACTAGTCCAATGACTCAATAATCACTCTGCACTCAGCAGTAAGATCCTTCAGCTGAAAAGCTGCACTAGATCACCTAGCAGTTAACCCCTCAAACTTTTTCCACAAACTCCCTTGCCAATGAATTTCTCTGAAGTACATTCACTTGAATGATCACTTCTCTCGAATGAGCAGCCTCAGCTCTCTTCAATGGGCATTTTTATAAAGATTGCCTAGGTCTTTTGGGTCAGTTGTCATTAATTGAGCCACATGCTCTGATCCCACTTTCTTGGGGGATCATGACCCAAAGTGTAGGGAGGTTGCCACCTGCAACAGTTGGAAGAGGTTTGAGGATGCTGCCACATGTCTGTTTGCTCTCCACCCAGTCTCTTCCACCAATTTGACCAGTAAACACTCTTTTAACAACTCTCCTAAGTTGTTGTTTCCACCTTTATTTATTTATAATTAAAATATTCAGAATTACATTAAATATCCTTGACTCTGCTGAGTCATCAATTACAACTTAGCATAAAATTTAACGTATTGTATTTAAATAAAATAAAATAAAATAATATTATTTTTACAAAATTGGGGCATGTGACAAAGGCCTAATAGAGTCTAGGTTATTATATACCAGGGCCTAATGAAGTCTAAAAATGATATGAAACTATTCATAAAATATAACAATCATAATTCGTATACATGAATAACAACTTAAAATATCAAAACTAAGCAATAATAAATTAGTAATAACAAAATATAATATAATTAAAGATATAAGGACACTTTTATACATGTAAATAAAGTGAATAAATCAAATTACATATAAACCACATTAACATTATTCAAAATAATGTTGACAAAGCATGCTAATTAATAAACGTTCACAATGTAGGCCCCATAAAAAGTAATTAAAATAAACCAAGCTAAATACAATTTAATGCATGTATTTAAAAACTTTATTAACTTTGATTCAATTAAAAGTTAGAACTCAACAACGGTTATAGATTTTGTAAAATAGTGAAATAAGTAGGATATAAAGCCAACAAAATTTGTAATTACTTTTAAATTTTAAATTATAACTTAACAATGGTTATAGATTTTGTAAAATAGTGAAATAAGTAGAATATAAAGTCAACAAAATTTGTAATTACTTTTAAATTTTAAATTGTATAAATAAAAAATAAAAAATATTAAATTTTAATTTTTTTTATAAAAAATAAATTTGTTTTATCATTTTAAATTGTATAATTAAAAATAATATCAAATATTAATTTATTTTTTTTAAAATAAATTTGTTTTTAAATGATAAAACAAATGTTAGATTTAGTAAAATAGTGAAATAAGTATGATATAAAACCAACAAAATTTGTAATTACTTTTAAATTTTAAACTGTATAATTAAAAATAATATTAAATATTAAATCTTAATGTTTTTTTATAAAAATAAATTTATTTTTAAATGATAAAAAAAAATGTTAGATTTTGTAAAATAGTGAAATAAGTATGATATAAAGCCAACAAAATTTGGGGGATTTTGGCGTGAGCGACCTGCACTAAGTTTTTTGGAGCGACCTGCACGACCTACACGAGGCCGTGAGCGACCTGCACGAGGATCTGGAGGCGACCAGCACGCTGTCAGAGGCCGCTGTGCTCGATCTGAGATCGTGAGGGGCGTTTGGAATTGATCTGAATTAGAACCAGAACGTGGAGGGAGGCGTTGATCCTGCGTGGACTGCTGTCAGAGGCCGCTCTGGAAATGCTGGAGGGCTAAAGATGGGCACTCCGATCCCTGAAGATCGAGATCCGTCCCATCATCTGGATGAATTCGATCGCTTAATCTCATCTTACAACAAGAGATCCGGCAAAACCAAACCCCCGAAATTTGTCAAAAGGTTTGAAGATGTGCCGAAGGTTGCCCTTCCTCCGGACGAAACCATCCGGGTTGCTCTTTCCCTTGCAAATCGAGCCCTGATTGGGCAATTTACGGGGCTTTGGCCTTCGCCCAAAACAACGGACAGCTGGGTTCAAAGAAACTGGAGACCCCTAATCACCAACAATGTTGCTTCCTACTCCGTTGGGCGAGGTTTTTTCCTCTTCAACTTCGAATCCAAGGATGATAAAGAGTTGATCTTCCGAAATGGGCCCTACTTCATGGGGCCGCAAGGTCTTTACCTCAACAGGTGGACGCCGGATTTCGATCCAGAGGCTGACACGCCAAGAGCAGTGCCAGTCTGGGTCAGGCTGCCCAATCTCCCTATGCATTGCTGGAACCCTAAATCCCTCCAGGCCATAGGGACTGCACTGGGGAATTACATCGATATGGCTAGCCCGAAAGACCAATACGCCTGTGCTCGAATCTGCATTGAGGTCGACCTAGAAGCTGGACTCCCTGAAGCTATCAAGTTAACCGTGGGAAGCTGGTCCCATTTCCAAAAACTTGATTATGAACAGCTGCCCTTCAAATGCAGAGGATGCCATGAGTACGAGCACTTCATCCGCAACTGTCCAAAAAAGCCTGAGAACCAGTAGGACAAGGCGGAGGGATGGCAAAAGGTGTCTAGATCTAAAACCAAACATCAATCCGGGAAGGGGCCTAAAAAAGGTGAAGGGACCAATGATACAAGGGTCACTAATCTTGAAGGATCAGTGGAAGCAACCAAGACTAAAGCAATGACGGAAATAAGGGAAGATCTAACTGAAACTGGTGAGAAATCCAGTAATGAAGGGAACAAAGAGTCTGAAGCAGAAATATCAGCGCAACATTTGAAGGATCAAGAGGAAGAAAAGGGCCCGGTCACTGCAGGGGAAACCCTGGGGAACTCAGAAGAAGATTCTGGATCGGAGGAAGAGGAAGAGGAGGAGGGGGAAATCGAAACAACCACTCCGAGAATGCCTAAAACAAGGGGAAGAAAATCCAGGAAAGAAATAAGAGAGCAGGCTTCCTATAAGGATAAGTTGCAAGGCTCTCAGCTAACTTTGGAAAAGCTCCTGAACTCCGCTAGGAACACCCGACAGCAAGGGCATGCCCAGAAAGGGATGCCTAAGCACCCCAAAAGTAAGTAACGCGAGTCCTCTCCTGGAACTGCAGAGGTCTTGGAAGTAAAATCAAAGAAGAAGCAATGTTAGATCTTTCTTCTTTACATAAGCCGGACATCTTCCTGATCCAGGAGACGAAGATGGAGGAAGCCGTCTTCCTCCAAGTTAGTCAAAAATTATGGAAAGGCAAAGGAAAAGCTGCGATAAGTTCAAGAGGGGCTTCTGGTGGCATTGGAACCCTATGGAATGACAAATAATTTGATACCGTTGCTGTCAAGAACAGTAACCATTGGATCCTCACTCAGCTTAGGCAGAAAGCCTCGAACTCACTGATAAGTATCTTCAATATCTATGCCCCCAATTCTGCTGCAGAGAAAAATTCCTGCTGGAATCTCCTGCATGAGGAGAAGAGTAATCTGCAAGGTAACATCATAATTGCAGGTGATCTTAATGTCACCTTAAGCCAAGAGGAAAAGAGAGGTGGGTCCTTGATCAGGGATCCCATAAGGGATACTGTAGATGAAATCATCCTAGAATGGGATCTCATGGACATTAAACCTGCTGATGGAAAGTATACCTGGAATAATAAAAGAGTAGGGCCTGGACATATTGCAGCAAGACTCGACAGATTCCTAGTCTAGGACTCCTTCCTCCTGCTGGGGATGAATATTTCTTCCAAAATTCTGCCTTTTGGAGTCTCTGACCATAGGCCCATTCTCCTTGAGATGGTTGTTATCAAGAATTGGGGACCAATACCTTTCAAGTTTAATCCCCTTTGGGCAACTCACTCTGACTTCCTCCAAATTGTAGCTAATTCGTGGTCCCCTCCGGTCAATGGTTCTCCCTTCTACGTTTGGGAGGAAAAGTTAAAAAGATTGAAAAAGAGCCTTAAGCTCTAGGCCAAAACTATCCCTTCCCCTTCAGACCAAAAATCCCAAGCAGCGAAGGAGCTCGAGAACCACCAGGCTGCCTTGGAGGTCAAGGACGTGGACGCAGAGGATCTCCACGCTGAAGCTGTTTTACACGCTAATCTTCATAAAGCCTGCAAAATCGAGTCTGATTGGTGGAAGATTAAGGCAAGATGCGATTGGTTGGCTGACGGGGATAAAAATACAAGGTGTTTTCATAAACAGGCGGCAGCCAGAGACAATTTCAATTGTGTGAAAGAGATCCATACCCAGGAACGCCTTATAACCAGTCATGAAGAAATTAAAATTGAAGCTTCCAGACATTTCAGTAGACTCTTCACGGCCCAGCCAGTTGTGGAGGACGCTGCAATCTTGAACCTGATACCCAGCTCCATTAAAACCAGCGATAATGAGTCTCTTACCCAGGCTATTTCGATGGAGGAGATTAAGAGAGCTGTTGATGGAATGAAGGACGACAGGGCTCCGGGACCGGATGGATTTAATGCTACATTTGTTAAACTTTGCTGGAACATCATTAAGAAAGACTTAATTAAAATGGTCCGGAAGTCCCAGAGATGCAGTAAAATTGGCGGAAGCACCAATTCGGCATTCCTGGCCTTAATTCCCAAAGAGAAGGAGGCCAAAATCTTTGACAGGTTCAGGCCTATTTCTTTGTGCAATATAGGCTATAAAATCATCACTAAGGTTATGGCAAGCAAACTCAAGCATATTCTTCCGAGACTGATCCCGGAGAATCAAGGAGGTTTTGTAAAAGGCAGGAAGATTTGGGAAAACATCATTTTAGTTCAGGAGGCTATACACTCCAGCTTGAAGAACGGTGATAAGGGAATGGTGGTCAAAATCGATCTGGCCAATGCTTTTGACAGGGTCAGCCACCTCTTTCTTTTCCAGGTGATGCAGAAATTTGGTTTCGCTTCTGATTTTATTTCTTGGGTCCGGGCTTGTATTAGCAACCCGTGGATTGCCCCACTTGTCAACGGAAGAGCTAGGCCCTTCTTCCAAGCCTTGAGAGGCCTGAGGCAAGGATGCCTGCTCTCTCCTCTCCTTTATGCCATCCAAGCCTCTGTTCTTAGCTTTCAGCTAGAGATTGCCAGGCTTGACCAGGATCTCCCCGGAATTCAAATGGCTAGAGGCATCAAGGAAATTAATCACGCGCAATTTGCGGATGACACTATCTTACTAGGTGGTGCTAG
>LPNX010919848.1:247516-330437 GCA_001517045.1 Pseudotsuga menziesii
TGGATGGTCACTGACTGATCGAAGAGGTAGCGAGGTGAATGCTGTCATGTATCTTTCTACAGCAATTTATTGCTGATTTTTAATAAAACTCCATAACCGTTCCTATTAAAAATAAAAATAAAAGCCAACAAAATTTGTAAATACTTTTAAATTTTAAAGTTTATAAGTAAACATAATATTAAATATTAAATCCTAATATTTTTTATAAAAAAATAATTTGTTTTTAAATGATAAAACAAATGTTATTAATTAACCTAAATAATTTTTTTTTTAAATGACAAAACAAATGTTATTAATGAACCTCTTTTCAAACTCATGTCGATGAGATAATTCTAAAAGCAATACTCGACTGTGAAAGTAAGATTTGACTTTATGAAGAGAGGGCATCAACTGAGACCGTGAGCAGCAGAGGCAGATTCTCACAAAGGTCAGAGTCAGAGTTGACGCTTGCAGAGTTCCAGTACATTGCAGTCGCCTGAAAGGTACTCGCTAGGAGGGTGCAGCCTCAGGTGTTGGAGCTCCAAGCTTTCATGATGCCATGGATGGGCTCATGCAGACCCATGAGCTGACAGAGACATTAAGACTCAGCAGCTCGGTCATTAGCTCTCACCTATTTTCTCAAGCAAGTTGTACTTGGTAAAAACTCCTATCAGTCACCTCCACGTCACCTCCTCACACGTGAATGAGGAAAGGAATGGAATGTGACTATTGTTGTACCTGAAAGGGTGGCAGAAAAGATGGCTTGCACAAATAACCCACGATATAAATACTAGCTAGTCTCTTTGGCATTTGTCTACATAGTATGATGGTATTTTATTTTAAAAACACCATTGTTACCATGCATGCACAATTAATTTTGAATTAGGGATTGAATCAACCAGCAAGCACACTTTTTTCCTACAATAAACATGGATGAAGATTCGAACAAATAGGAACAAATTTTTGCAGTAACGGTACTTCGAAATGTCAAAGTTGTTTATATCTTTTGTCAAACAAGTTGGCTACAATGTTTTTTAATGTATCCAAAACTATAGCCCTCATTTGGCAAACAATTTCTCGCATCATTTGCAGGTAGGGAAAACACGAGTTCCACGATTGGAAGTGTAGGTAACATTAGAAGTTATCACTTGTGTCATTGGGATGTCACGGGAAGAAAAAAATGGTTTAAGGAACACTCTAAATCAACTAGATCCAAGGAGAGATTCCTTACCGCTAATGAAGACATGGAATATATAGGACATCAAGCACAATTCCAACCATGGCCTTAGGACGAAGTTCTACAACACATCATTAATTACATAACTTGTGAAAGGTGCACCTCCTTATGCAAGGGCTACCCTTTTTTTATTCATTTCCCATTTAAGTCTGAAAAGCAATGTGCCTTTCTTTCTAATATGGTTGTTGTTTTCTATGGATACGAAGCACCAAGCATGTAAATACAATCAGTTGGCTCACCGTGGCTTATTATTTATGTTAGTTAAAGACGTATTCAATCAAAATTCAACCACTTAGAAATTGGGAAGCTTTTATTGCACGACAAGATGCACAATTTGCTGGAGTTATTAAACAAATGGATGAAGATACTCATAATGAGCAATATCCCCCTGAGGTTACACGGTCCTCTACACAATCTAAAGAGAAAACCTTGAGTGAAGTGGTGCAGAGTCAATGGTTCAAACTTAAACATATTGCTACATATTCATCCCCTAGCATATAAAAAAATTATGATCACCAAAAGAGGAGACAACCACTATGGATGTTGAATTAACTACAATTGTTAAAACATTGTAGCTAACACACAAAGCTCGTGTACCCATTTGCACAAAAGAAGCCACTTGACATGTATCCTTTACATAAACTATTAGTTTATCCTCTCAATTAGTCAATGACTTGCAAAATTTAATCGCTCAACTACAACAAATGAACTTGGAACAAGACCAATGGAAAGACCTTGCCACTTCTCACTAACAATGTTGTGTTCATGTATCTCAACATACCCGTGAGCTCAAATGAATCAAGTGAAGAGCAATTGAGCACCAAATGTATCAACAAGATGCCATTCACTCATTAAGAAAGCAACTCACGAAATGTGAATAGAAACACCAAGAAGACTTATTGTAGGAAAACAACAAGATATGTACTATGCAACACAAAGTGACCTGAATTGGAGATTTGGCTACAAAGTTAGTCAATTGTCAACCTCCATCATAGGTTTATGCAATATATTTGAAGGAGTTGTGGATATGACTACAAATTGAACAACTTCTTTCAAATTTACTTGCCAATTTCAAAGGGACTGGTAAGGCATTTTGTGAAGTTTACTTTTCCAACATTCCTTAACGATAAAACTTGTTATGTGAATTATACTTACAAACCTTTTTGATGGCACATAACACTGTTTGGAACCCCTATCATTTTGTGTGGGATATAAATTGAAGGGCATAATTACATAATGAGATTCACAGAGCAAAAAAACTTAATTTATGCCAACAAACTAAGCTCAAGAAGCCCTTGTGGCTTCGACTTAGGGTTGATATATTTCCATATATACTCAAAGAGCATTATATGTGCATTTCTCAACCTCAAATTCAGGAAGTAATTCAGAAAGTATAGTCCCCATTGAGGGCTTTACAAATTTCTATACTTAGCCAATAAAGGCTACGATACAAAGATCATTGGTGCAAGCTTTGTGATAAGATTAAGTGATGCAATCCACATTCACTATCGAATATTCATGCAGCCATGTACCATAGTAAACTATATGTCACATTTGTCAAAGAACTTTCCATATAAATGATTAATCTGCAGTATTTCTACCCTTTGTTATTATTTCTTGTTCTTGATTGGCAAAGAATTCATGCGGTGAATAAAAATAAAGCATTAAAACAATGATAGAAACGTATAGATGTGCAATGTTTCCATGCATCCCATAGTGCAACTAATCTTTTTCCCGCTAATCTCCAATTAGCTTGTGTTTGTACATGGATACGCAACATCTTGAGTTGGGAGAATTAATAGGTTTAGTGAATGTCTTATCTTTTCCATTCCTTTTTCCATTATCTTACCAATATTATAATAACTTATATTTGTCATATGTGCCTTTTTTACCAAATTCTTATATATTTCCATGACTTCACTATCCTTAGAAACATTACATTTACATACAAGTTTTGATGTTAAAATAAACGAATCTTGCTTTGGATTAAGCTAAATAGTAGTTTTTGTCTCAAGATACAAATGCAAATCCAAAAGGATGAACATTTCATTTCCAGGTGTTAGCCAAGATGTTTATAAGAGTGCACGAGTCTCTCATTATTCATACCAAATTCTTATATATTTCCATGACTTCACTATCCTTGGAAACATTACATTTACATACAAGTTTTGATGTTAAAATAAACGAATCTTGCTTTGGATTAAGCTAAATAGTAGTTTTTGTCTCAAGATACAAATGCAAATCCAAAAGGATGAACATTTCATTTCCAGGTGTTAGCCAAGGTGTTTATAAGAGTGCACGAGTCTCTCATTATTCATCATTAAGAAGGATGGTTTTTCAGTTTACTAATGAAGTCTTCATTTGCCCATACTACATTGAAGCAATTTTTTCAAAGTTGGGATAACTATCATCATCGATAGATGATAGTAATCCATGTAATCTTGGATGTAACCCATGTTTTGGGATGGCACATTAGATGCCCTTTGATTCTTAATAGAATATCAAGGACGGGCTTTTTTCTTCCTGAAAAGTAGGGGTTTTCATTGTGTTTTACACAATGAATCAATAGGCATGAATCCAACAATATAGTGTTATGTGGCAACCATCCAAACAACATCGGTGGAAAGTGACACGCTTCTAGGTCATGCCCTCTTTCTAAAGAATGTATTGCACCAGGATCCTCCCTCTTGGGGGGAACGAGTCCTATAAATAAGCAACTATTTTGGTGGTTAGTTAGTTTCCTGAAAGAAGGGAATCCACCCAAGAATTGTGTTTTGAAAATGTATAAATAAATGCTTTGAAGAACCTGCGGGGGGCGCACTTTTTTGGAAAATAATACAAATCTTACTATTGAGTTTTTAGATATTATGAGCACCTTACTATGGTTTAGCTAAGGATAATATGAATGTTGTAGAGATAGGGATTGTTGTACAATGTGCACCTGATCCATTTATTGTCGTTGTATTCTTTCTTTAAGTAGTCGGTTGTGTGATTTACGATACTCTAGAAAAACGTACCATGTTTCTTTAATTATAGTTTTATTAAGTAGTTTAATATTTCTCTCATGGAAATTTATTTAAGCTTAAATATTTAGAGTGTGACCTGCCATATTTGTTTTGTATGCCAAGAGTAGTAGAAGTATGTTGACCTAAATTATTATTATTATTATTATTGTCTAGCCAAAATAAAAACATAATTATAACTATAGAAATGAAATTACATTCTTGAGTGCCATTATGGCATATACAAGTGACTTAGTTGGGGCAAAGTCTATCATCAAAACCAAAAAATGATCTAAAGTTTTTTGATATTATCATTTTCACCCTTATGCTTAACAAAATTTAGAAGATCATATCTATACTAATAAAAACCTATTGATACAGTTTTGTTCATATACCTATTGAGTCCATATATAGGTATTTGTTCAATGATGCCATTTTGAAAATGATAACAAAATATTTCTCGTTGGTAGAGTGCAAAAATAAAGGCACCGACCTATAGAAAAAACAATGTGGTCATTGAGAAGAGGTGAGGTTAACAACCAACTTTGAGGAAAGGGATGAAAATATTTCTGGATATGTCCCTCCTTTTCTTATACAATCTGCTAGAGTCCATATTGGAGCTGGAGGCCCTCCTTGGAAATGCCATATGCTTTAGTATTGTGTTCCATGTATATATGGTTGGGAGATATATTTGTGAAATGTGTAGTGACCCTCTATAACTCCTCCAAAAGAGAAAGAAAAATAATATTTTGACATTGGTACTCATTCTTATCCCTCTGTATGACATTTCGTGAGTCTTTGAACACTTGAAGAGTTTCTATTCCTTTCTCGACAGCCAAGATACAGGGCAATTTTAGAAACATTGCCTCAGCAAAATTGTCTGAGCACTTACCTGAATTGATGTGACAAAATCATATTTACTTTCATGACTACATATTATTTTCTATTTAAAGTAAAAGTGTTTCTCATTAATTTTATGTTGGGTGCAAAGAGTCACACTAGTGCAGTCAACTAAATAGATTTGGTGGGATTAAGTTGTCATGCTAGATAAACTCGATAGGATTAGAACTTTTGTTACTAGAATTGCAAATTTTCAAATATATTGTATAAACTTTTGTTAATAGTGTTAAGACTCAGAGTTAGAATGAGAAGTTTCAGAAAGCAGAAAATCCCCTAAGAAATACTTAAAGAGTGAAGAAACATAGGATTGCACAAACAATGTAAGTGTGATATGACATAATGGGGGGCATATATGGGGTTAAATGTATATAATGTGACCCTAATGGAAGCATATATAGGGTTAAAGGAATATGTAATAGGGTTGGCCTACTGAAGGGGTCTCATGTGCAATGAGTAATAATGCATATATAGAGGTAGTGTAGTCATTATTGAGGAACATGTGAAATCATTATATGAATGTCTTGGGGTATTTGGAGAAGGATCTTATATTCTCTAAGGAGTTATTGTGCAACTTATCTTCCTTCTCTATATTAAAGTTGTGCTCCATGTTTACATTGTGGTACATGGTGTGTACTCTTCTCTCTAATGATAATTTTAAGGATTTGGTTCATATCAATGTGATTTCACAAGTCTACGGCCCGAGGTCGATAATTTAAGTAGAAGTTATAGTATATCTTCGACCATTAATCCTAAGCATTGCTAGATCCAAAAACTCATATGACAACACCAAGATTTTGTTGCTTGAATTCTCAAACCTTGTATTCATACTGCCACAAAGGCTCTTTTATCTCCCAACTGTCTTCTTCTCTTGATGCATCCTTCCAATGCACGAAGTACTCCTGTCATTTCATCTTCCCATATGTGATCACTCTATGAGCCAAAACCTTGTCCAATTCACATTCTAGCCATTCTGTGATCATGGAAGTTTCCCTAGTTATCCTAGGATCTTCCTCATCTAGTATGAAACATCCCAATTTACTAACGTGAAAATTTGGGTGGAAGGAACATAGGTGTTCGAGCAACTTCAATTTGCATGCAACATCCCCTATATTCTCAAGAATTTTGAAGTATTTCATACCTTCACAATAAATCATAACACATGTTTGTCAATGAATTGAACTAATCCTTAATCAACTTGAGAAAGACCTTGTCTCCTGCTTGAAACTCCAAATCCCTTCTTCACTACTCCACACAATAATTCATCTTCTCATGTGTCATGTTTATCTAAATGTGTGCCCTTTCTAACTGGTCCTGATAGTCCTTGATAAACTGAAATGGAGATGGGTAGCTCCCATACAAGCCTATAAATAACATGTGCAACATTGTTGGTTGCTTCCTAGTGTCTAACTCAAATGAATTGTAGCTAATAGTCAAACTCTTCTACAAGTTATAACTAAATTGTGAAGAGTTTAATAGCTCCAACTAGTTCATTTGGTCTACCTACACAAAATGACTCATGTATTTATCCAACAAATAGTTAATCTACTCTATATATCCGTCGATCTAACTCGAGCACATTAATATGTCATTCTCGTAAGCTTGAACAATTTTGTCCAAAATAGCCTAGTGAACCTAGTGTCTGTGTCCAACACAATGTTCAATGATAAACCCCATAGCTTCACAACATACTTGAAAAACATCCTCGTGGAATCTTTTTTCCAAGCAAGGCACCTTCGTGGGCATAAAGGTCACATACTTGGAAAATCTCTCTACCACTACAAAGATTTCACTGTAGCATTTTCTCATTAGCAGCTTTGTTATAAAATTCATTGAGACACTTGCCCATAGTCTCTATGGCATGGGAAAAGGATCAAGTGGATCTACTAGCATATTGGTGCCAATCTTGTCATGTTAAAAACTAGGAAATTCTACATAAACTCTTCAACATTCTTCTTCATGTTCTCCTACCGGTAACCTTGTTCTAGTAAGGTGAGGGTCCTTTGCACACTTGAGTGCTTGGCCCAAAGAGAACCATGGCACTCCTCTAACAACTCCCTTTGTAGGTTATTACACTTGGGTGCATAAATTTGACCACCAAAGTAAATTAATTTGTCCTTCACGAAAACCTCCCGTTATTTCCCTCCCTTTCATGTTTCATGATGTTCAGGGCAATGAGGTCAACCTCTAATCTTGCCATAATCCATTCTTACAAATATACCTAGACTTGCACTTTAATTTACTTCAACGTTAAGAAAGGTCCATCCTCCTCTACTAGCATGACAAGTTGTGCCTTCAAACTTAGAGTCACGACAACTTTGTTCAACTTGCTTGGTCGATACTCAATCTACACGTCAAATTTGACCAAAACGTCTTGCCAATGAGCAGCAAATGATGGTGTTTCGTCTCATTTTCTAGAGTTGCAAGCTATTGATAAGCCTGTAAACAAGGTTTATTCATGGCTTGAGAAATATGCTAAAAGACACGGAAAATTAAAAGAGCTCATGTATATAGTTCAAATCACAAGGTTAGAAGTGTTACAAATTCATCACGATGGATGGTTGTCTAGAGGCAAAGTCATGGAAAGACTTGTTAACTCTTGCTCGCTTTGTTAAGAGACTAAGAGTTGTGGAAGAAAAAAATGAATGAGTTGGCCACAATATCAAGTGCAATTTTGCATCCATTTAATTACATATGTGCATATTGGATTAAAAAATTTGAATCAAAAGTTCCAAGAGGATTATGTTGGCATTAACCCATTAGAACTACTTTGGATATTACTATTATTTTTCTTCATAAGTAATTTTTAAGAGGCATACTTGGGGCAGGTGCAATACACATATCATTTTTTTTTATTAAACCAAAAGGAACTGTTAAGTTTGTAGACTGCACAAGTATGGTACACATACATGCATTGAGCTTTGAGGGTCTTCCCAAGTCACGAAGATCAGGGACACTAAATGATTGCATTATTCTGGGAAAAAGTTTTTGCATGGAGGTGATTGATTCTCTCAATGCGAGGTCCACAAATTTACCTATATTTAATGTTGTAAAGTTGTTTATCCCTCGTCACTATTACAAGGATACAAATGATAGAGACTCTTAAACAAGAAGATGGCTACCATGTTTATGTGAAAATTTTGGTGTTTGGGACTCACCTGTTATGGATTATGTCAAATGTTTCAATGAAATGTATTAAATTATTTAAAATATTTATATACCATACCCCAAAAAACATATGTTTGGAGCATGGGATCTATGTGGAGGTAAGCATGAATGATTTGAAGGATTTCCATGTTTGATGTGGCTATGGAAAGTTATCCTTGTTATTCCAGCTAGCACGGCAATATGTCAAAAAGGCCTTACAAAATCAAGTCGGATAAAAAATGATGATAGATCAAGACTTTCTCCAGATAGTAGAAATATTGGATATTTTAATGTTTCTCTCTCACTGCACCTTCTGCTTTAAACAAAGTAGATTGGAATGTTACTTATGATGTATGGAAACATATAAAAGCTAGAAAGCCTCTTCTACTAAGATAATAGATTCATATCTCTAATAATCTAAGATCTCGCAAATTTGAAGAATGTGAATGTAAGTTTCAATCATAACACTACAAAACTCTTAGCAAAACCACTCATTTATTTGAAGTTTTTGTTATGAAAAAACATGGATATTTGCTAATTACTTTTTGAAAGATTTTAGGACAAATATGCAATCCCAAATCTCATTGTCTTGGTCTTTTGCAGGTTATGTTGGTTGTATGACAAAGGTTGGGGATAGATGGAATATGACTGATAAAAATACTCGATTATACTTTTTTTTTGGGATAGAATGTACTATTTCATTTTGAAAAGAAATAATACAATTTAAAATGCTAATTGTATTTAAAGAATTAATACTATGTTTTTTGCAACTATTTTCGAGGGTAGTAAAATTTGGGGTCCTCCCCTTCAAATAATTGTTATGTTATTATTATTATTAAAAATAATGATGTATTTTGGATAGTCTTTGTCTTGAAGGAAAATTTGACAATGATAATCTTTGATTAACAATAAATGGAAGGAAAGGATCAAAATCTAGATGTTTTACTTGTTGATCTTATGTTTAAAAATTTGATGCCAACATTGTTTGTTTTATCTTTATTTTTTGGTTCTAGATTGGCTATTTTTTTAGTTGTAAGCCATCTAGTTTTGAAAATTGAAAAATCTAAATATGCATTTATTGATTTCTTTTGTAATCATAAATTTCATTGGAAATGAAATATTATTTAACACATTTTTTATGAAGTGTGTGAATAATTTATTATTGTCAATTGAAATGTCAGAATTTAAGAAGCTTTTCATCATGGGAGAGTGCATGAATATATATTCTTCTAAGTTCTAACTAAAATTAAGACCAGAACTTCAAATTTGATCATTGATTACAAGTATAAAACTTTTAACCACGTTTGGTTTAACTATAAACATTATAACAAATAAATGTCAAACTGAGGTAAAGAAAGTAAAAGCCATAAGAGAGTGTCTATTGAGCTCAAGATTAACCTTTTCCTCCCCTCCAACTTATGCCTCCCATATCAACATGTTCTTTATGCATTAATGAAGGATAGTCGTGATGTGTGACTATGAGGAGTACCACAAGCAAGTGTTATGAATTTGTAGTTAGCCATCAAGTGGAGGATCATATGTAGTTATCCTTAACTAGTAGTAAGAGTCGTGTGAATTTGTAATTGGATTGTATTCATAACATTTAGTAAATCAAGAGGTATATGGTAATAGTACATTGCATTTTAGGGTTTCCACATATTTACTCTTTGGTCAATGCTTAGGTTGTATGCATCTAATACGTTCCTAGTAGCACAATGTTATGGTCCTTGACGAGGAGCAACTAGAATGTGGATGATGAAGTATTGAGTTCCCAAATCCCAAAAAAGAGATGTTGGAACTATGGATAAGTGCTAAGGCTTTTAATGCAGATGTGCCAAAGGAACACTCCATGGTGGTTTTTGGAGATTGTCCCGGAAGATCCATGTCAGTGAAGACAAGGTCACGATCTATACAGACATTGCCTAAGGATTCTGAGCCCACATATAAAGTTCCTTCAATATGTTACTCAAATCCAAAGATTGTTGGTACTTTGGGAATTTTGGGGTATCTCATAATTCACATGGGCCTTTTCCTCATTCAATGGTTTCTCCTTGTCATTAGCCTACTAATCCTATTATGAATGTTTAGGTCTATCTTAGTAGGAATTGGTGAAGGAAAAAGTACCTTAGATAATAATAAAATTGAAAAGGTGAGAATGGTTTTGGGGCAAGACATGGGATGGAGAAAGTGGAAGGACTAACTAATGGTACTTTTCTTCGAGTACAAAGCTTGGTTTCTAGTTCTTTAGAATAACGCTTAAAGGGCCCCAAAGATAGGTTTGGGATAAAATGGTTTACGAATTCTATTCATTTGGCAGACCATAGAAAATCCAACCTCCCACAAATATAAGATCACTGGGAGAGTATCCTAACACATTCTTCCATCTTGTGTCCAACCAAAGCTTTAATGAATCGCATAGAAAATCCAACCTCCCACAAATATAAGATCACTGGGAGAGTATCCTAACACATTCTTCCATCTTGTGTCCAACCAAAGCTTTAATGAATCGGAGATTCATTAAAGCTTTGGTTGGACACAAGATGGAAGAATGTGTTAGGATACTCTCCCAGTGATCTTATATTTGTGGGAGGTTGGATTTTCTATGGTCTGCCAAATGAACAGAATTCGTAAACCATTTTATCCCAAACCTATCTTTGGGGCCCTTTAAGTGTTATTCTAAAGAACTAGAAACCAAGCTTTGTACTCGAAGAAAACCATTAGTTATTCAACACATATGGATCTTAGTCCGTGGCCTTCTCTTAGAATTTTTAATAGGAGCAATGGTTTGTCATCAATATCCAGTGCAATTTGCATCCATTTAATTGCATATGTGCATATTGAATAAAAAAAGTTGAATCAAAAGTTCCAAGAGGATTATGTTGGCATTACACCCATTAGAACTACTTTGGATATTACTATTAATTTGCTTCGTAAGTAATTTCTAAGAGGCATACTTGGGGCAGGTGCAATACACATATCATGTTTTTTTACTAAAGCAAAAGGAATTGTTAAGTTTGCAGACTGCACAAGTATGGTACACATACATGCATTTAGGTTTGAGGGTCTTCCCAAGTCACAAAGATCGGGGACACTAGATGATTGCATTATGTTGGGAAAAAGTTTTGCCACATGGAGGTGATTGATTCTCTTAATGCAAGGTTCACAAATTTACCTATATTTAATGTTGTAAAGTTGTTTAACACTCGTAACTATTACAAGGATACATATGATAGAGACTCTCAAACAAGAAGATGGCAAACATGTTTATGTGAAAATTTTGGTGTTTGGGACTCACTTGTTGTGGATTATGTCAAATGTTTCAATGAAATGTATTAAATTATTTCTAATATATCAGACCCAAAAAACATATGTTTAGAGCATGGGATCTATGTGGAGGTAAGCATGAATGGTTTGAAGGATTTCCATGTTTGATGTGGCTATGGCGGGTTATCCTTGTTATTCCAGCTAGCACGACAATATGTCAGAAAGGCCTTTCAAAATCAAGTCGAATAAAAAATGATGATAGATCAAGACTTTCTCCAGATAGTAGAAATATTGGATATTTTAATGTTTCTCTCTCACTGCACCTTCTGCTTTAAACAAAGTAGATTGGAATGTTATTTATGATGTACTGAAACATATAAAATCTAGAAAGCCTCTTCTACTAGGATAATAGATTTATATCTCTAATAATCTAAGATCTTGCGAATTTGAAGAATGTGAATGTAAGTTTTAATCATAACACTACAAAACTCTTAGCAAAAGCACTCATTTATTTGAAGTTTTTGTTATGAAAAAACATGGATATTTGCTAATTACTTTTTGAAAGTTTTTAGGACAAATATGCAATCCCAAATCTCATTGTCTTGGTCTTTTGCGGGTTATGTTGGTTGTATGACAAAGGTTGGGGATAGATGGAATATGATTGATAAAAATACTCGAGTATACCGTTCTGTTTTGGGGATAGAATGTACTATTTCATTCTGAAAAGAAATAATACAATTTAAAACGCTTATTGTATTTAAAGAATTAATACTATGTTTTTGCAACTATTTTCAAGGGTAGTAAAATTTGGGGTCCTCCCCTTCAAATAATTGTTATGTTTTTATTAAAAATAATGATGTTATCTTGGATAATCTTTCTCTTGAAGGAAAATTTGACAATGATAAACTTTGATTAACAATCAAAGGAAGGAAAGGATCAAAATCTAGATATTTTACTTGTTGATCTTATGTTTAAAAAATTGATGCCAACATTGTTTGTTTTATCTTTGTTTTTTGGTTCTAGATTGGCTATTTTTTAGTTATAAGCCATCTAGTTTTGAAAATGGAAAAATCTAAATATGCATTTATTGATTTCTTTTGTAATCATAAATTTCATTGGAAATGTAATATTATATTTAACACATTTTTTTATGAAGTGTGTGAATAATTTATTATTGTCAATTGAAATGTTAGAATTTAAGAAGCTTTTCATCATGGGAGAGTGCATGAATATATATTCTTCTAACTAAAATTAGGACCAACCCTTTGAATTTGATCACTGATTACAAGTATAAAACTTTTAACCACGTTTGGTTTAACTATAAACATTATAACAAATAAATGTCAAACATAGGTAAAGAAAGTAAAAGCCATAAGACAGTGTCTATTGAGCTCAAGATTAACCTTTTCCTCCCCTCTCACTTATGCCTCCCATATCAACATGTTCTTTATGCATTAATGAAGGATAGTCATGATGTGTGATTGTGAGGAGTGACTATGAGGAGTACCACAAGCAAGTGTTATGAATTTGTAGTTAGCCGTCAAGTGGAGAATCATATGTAGGTATCCTTAACTAGTAGTAAGAGTCATGTGAATTTGTAATTGGATTGTATTCATAACATTTAGTAAATTAAAAGGTCTATGGTAATAGTACATTGCATTTTAGGGTTTCCACATATTTACTCTTTGGTCAATGCTTGGGTTGTATGCATCTAATACGTTCCTAGTAGCATAATGTTTTGGTCCCCGATGAGGAGCAACTAGATTATGGTTGATGAAGTATTGAGTTCTCAAATCCAAAAAGGAGATGTTGGAACTATGGATAAGTGCTAAGGATTTTAATGCAGATGTGCCAAAGGAACGATCCATGGTGATTTTTGGAGATTGTCCCAGAGGAGCCATGTGAGTGAAGGCAAGGTCATGATCTATACAGACATTGCCCAAGGATTCTGAGCCCACACATAAAGTGCCTTCAGTATCTCACTCAAATCCAAAGATTGTTGGTACTTTAGGAAATTTGGGGTATCTCATAATTCACATGAGCATAATCCAAAATTTTAAAACATGTATAATGGATAATAATTCTAAGTTCTAAGTAGGATAGTTCTTTTCCACCTCTAATCATTTCCATGACTCGTAAATATCACATTGTCTTATTGTAGTTTAACAAACCACATACTCCTAAGTTATAAGGATTTGATACCACTACATATGTCCTTTTTGGATTAGGAATGCAAAGTATGAGGCTAGTTTTTAATGCAGATGTACCAAAGGAACGATCCATGGTGGTTTTTGGAGATTGTCCTAGAGGAGCCATGTGAGTGAAGACAAGGTCATGATCTATACAGACATTGCCCAAGGATTCTGAGCCCACACATAAAGTGCCTTCAGTATCTCACTCAAATCCAAAGATTGTTGGTACTTTGGGAAATTTGGGGTATCTCATAATTCACATGAGCTTTTTCCTCATTCAATGGTTTCTGCTTGTCATTCGCCTACTAATCCTGTTATGAAGGTTGAGGTCTATCTTGGTAGGAATTGGTGAAGGAAAAAGTACCTTAGATAAAAAATTGAAAAGGTGAGAATGGTTTTGGGGCAAGACATGGGATGGAGAAAGTGGAAGGACTAACTAATGGTTTT
The DNA here is from genome assembly GCA_001517045.1 of Pseudotsuga menziesii. Classification (NCBI taxonomy): domain Eukaryota; kingdom Viridiplantae; phylum Streptophyta; class Pinopsida; order Pinales; family Pinaceae; genus Pseudotsuga; species Pseudotsuga menziesii. Next base: position 261,682 of record LPNX010919848.1, read on the forward strand.
CTTCGAGTACAAAGATTGGTTTCTAGTTATTTAGAATAACACTTAAAGGGCCCCAAATATAGGTTTGGGATAAAAGGGTTTATGAATTTGGTTCATTTGGTAGACCATAGAAAATCCAACCTCCCACAAATATAAGATAAGTGGGAGAGTATCCTAACACATTCTTCCATCTTGTGTCCAACCAAATCTTTCATGATCTATAAAGAACTAGAAACCAAGCTTTGTACTCAAAGAAAACCATTAGTTATTCAACACATATGGATCTTACTCTCTGGCCTTCTCTTAGAATTTTTATTAGGAGCAATGGATTGCCATCAATATCAAGTGCTATTTTGCATCCATTTAATTGCATATGTGCATATTGAATTAAAAAAGTTGAATCAAAAGTTCCAAGAGGATTACGTTGGCATTACACCCATTAGAACTACTTTGGATATTACTATTCGTTTGCTTCATAAGTAATTTCTAAAAGGCATACTTGGGGCAAATGCAATACACATATCATTTTTTTTTAATAAAGCAAAAGGAACTGTTAAGTTTGCAGACTACAGAAGTATGGTACACATACATGCATTGAGGTTTGAGGGTCATCCCATGTCACAAAGATCAAGGACACTTGATGATTGCATTATGTTGGAAACAAATTTTGGCATGGAGGTGATTGATTCTCTCAATGCAAGGTTCACAAATTTACCTATATTTAATGTTGTAAAGTTGTTTAGCCCTCATAACTATTACAAGGATACATATGATAGTGACTCTCAAACAAGAAAATGGTTGGCATGTTTATGTGAAAATTTTGGTGTTTGGTACTCACCTGTTGTGGATTATGTCAAATGTTTCAATGAAATGTATTAAATTATTTGTAATATTTATATATCATACCCAAAAAACATATGTTTGGATCAAGGGATCTATGTGGAGGTAAGCATGAATGGTTTGAAGGATTTCCATGTTTGATGTGGCTATGGCAAGTTATCTTTCTTATTCTAGCTAGCACAACAATATGTCAGAAAGGCCTTTCAAAATCAAGTCGAAAAAAAAATAATGATAGATAAGACTTTCTCTAGATAGTAGAAATATTGTGTATTTTAATGTTTCTCTCTCACTACACCTTCTACTTTAAACAAAGTAGATTGGAATGTTATTTATGATGTATGGAAACATATAAAATCTAGAAAGCCTCTTCTACTAGGATAATAGATTCATATCTCTAATAATCTAAATCTCGCAAATGTGAAGAATGTGAATGTAAGTTTCAATCATAACACTACAAAACTCTTAGCAAAACCACTCATTTATTTGAAGTTTTTGTTATGAAAAAACATGGATATTTGCTAATTTCTTTTTGAAAGTTTTTAGCACAAATATGCAATCCCAAATCTCATTGTCTTGGTCTTTTGCGGGTTATGTTGGTTGTATGGCAAGGGTTGGGGATAGATGGAATATGATTGATAAAAATGCTCGTGTATACTTTTGTTTTGGGGATAGATTATACCATTTCATTTTGAAAAGAAATAATACAATTTAAAACGCTTATTGTATTTAAAGAATTAATACTATTTTTTTGCAACTATTTTCAAGGGTAGTAAAATTTGGGGTCCTCCCCTTCAAATAATTGTTATGCTATTATTATTATTAAAAATAATGATGTTATTTTGGATAATCTTTGTCTTGAAGGAAAATTTGACAATGATAAACTTTGATTAACAATAAAAGGAAGGAAAGGATCAAAATCTATATATTTTACTTGTTGATCTTATGTTTAAAAACTTATGCCAACATTGTTTGTTTTATCTTTATTTGTTGGTTCTAGATTGGCTATTTTTTTAGTTATAAGCCATCTAGTTTTGAAAATTGAAAAATCTAAATAAGCATTTATTGATTTCTTTTGTAATCATAAACTTCATTGGAAAAGTAATATTATATTTAACACATTTTTATGAAGCGTGTGAATAATTTATTATTGTCAATTGAAATGTCAGATTTTAAAAAGCTTTTCATCATGGGAGAGTGTATGAATATATATTCTTCTAACTAAAATTAGGACCAACCTTTCAAATTTGATCTTTGATTACAAGTATAAAACTTTTAACCACGTTTGGTTTAACTATAAACATTATAACAAATAAATGTCAAACAAAGGTAGAGAAAGTAAAAGCCATAAGAGAGTGTCTCTATTTAGCTCAAGATTAACCTTTTCCTCCCCTCCCACTTATGCCTCCCATATCAACATGTTCTTTATGCATTAATGAAGGATATTCATGATATGTGACTGTGAGAAGTACCACAAGCAAGTGTTATGAATTTGTAGTTATGGCATCAAGTGGAGAATCATATGTAGTTATCCTTAACTAGTAGTAAGAGTCGTATGAATTTGTAATTGGATTGTATTCATAACATCTAGTAAATTAAGAGGTATATGGTAATAGTACATTGCATTTTAGGGTTTTCACATATTTACTCTTTGGTCAATGCTTAGGTTGTATGCATCTAATATGTTCCTAGTAGCAGAATGTTATGGTCCCCGACGAGGAGCAACTAGATTATGGTTGATGAAGTATTGAGTTCTCAAATCCCAAAAAGAGATGTTGGAACTATGGATAAGTGCTAAGGCTTTTAATGCAGATGTGCCAAAGGAACGATCCATGGTGGTTTTTGGAGATTGTCCCAAAGGAGCCATGTGAGTGAAGACAAGGTCACGATCTATACAAACATTGGCCAAGGATTCTAAGCCCACACATAAAGTGCCTTCAATATCTCACTCAAATCCAAAGATTGTTGGTACTTTGGGAAATTTGGGGTATCTCATAATTCACATGAGCCTTTTCCTCATTCAATGGTTTCTCCTTGTCATTCGCCTACTAATCCTATTATGAGGGTTGAGGTCTATCTTAATAGGAATTGGTGAAGAAAAAAGTACCTTCGATAAAAAAATTGAAAAGGTGAGAATGGTTTTGGAGCAAGACATGGGATGGAGAAAGTGGAAGGACTAACTAATGGTTTTCTTCAAGTACAAAGCTTTGGTTTCTAGTTCTTTAGAAAGGGCCCCAAAGATAGGCTTGGGATAAAATGGTTTATGAATTCTGTTCATTTGGCAGACCATAGAAAATCCAACCTCCCACAAATATAAGTGGGAGAGTATCCTAACACATTCTTCCATCTTGTGTCCAACCAAAGCTTTAAAGATCGTAAGGGGATATTCATTAAAGCTTTGGTTGGACAGAAGATGGAAGAATGTATTAGGATACTCTCCCACTTTTCTTATATTAGTGGGAGGTTGGATTTTCTATGGTTTGCCAAATGAACAAAATTCATAAACCATTGTATCTCAAACCTATCTTTGGGGCCCTTTAAGTGTTATTCTAAAAAACTAGAAACCAAGCTTTGTATGAAGAAAACCATTAGTTATTCAACACATATGGATCTTACTCCTTGGCCTTTTCTTAGAATTTTTATTAGGAGCAATGGATTGCCATCACAACTGCTCTCAATAAGTTTCTAGCACTTAAAAAGGATTTGTGAAGTAATCTAAATAAGACAATGGTTATGGTTTTAGTTGTGCTTGATTTAAAGGAAGGTCTACAAGCAAAAATTGAGATAGAATGGGAGTTTGGTTCTTCACTAAAAAATTGTACTACAAGAAATCGTATTTTCACTACAATGTGCTTCATGAAGCGGGACACTAAAAAGGGATTGTAAAACCCCAAACAAAACTTGGCATTTCAAGAAGAAAGAATGGGTGCAAAAGAGCTCAAGTTTTTCAAACTAAGAAGCTATCAAGGACAATATTTCTACATTGGATGTGGTAAATTGTGTGGAACCAATTCCTCAACAAGACTCCGTTCTAAAACACCTTTTAAGTATGGATATCACATCTCATCTAGTTTAGGATACTACTCATCATTAACAAGGTATGTTGTCTTTTTCTAGTTTTTAAAAAGTTGTCTCCCCCTACTTTGATCCCCTCCTTGAATCATTTTAGCAAGGAAGTTTTAAATAGAGAGCCTAAAGAACTCATAAATACTAAGGGCCTTAGAGTTACCAAGAGTCCTCCATCATGGTCTCAAGAGCATGTTGATTCTTTGATCATAAGGAGGGAAGAGTCACCTACTTTGGATGAAGTATCAAAAGTTTGTGGGGAGAACATGCTTAGGCCTCCTATGTCTTTCAATTATCAACTTTGACCTTAAAAAACAACAATGGTGGAGGAAAAAATGAAGGTGAGAGAGGCTTATCCTAAGCAACTAGCAAGCCAAACTCAATTAGAAGAAGGTCCTTTATTTATTTAGCAAAGTGCCAAGCATCTAGGGAAGTTTGGAAAGCAAAGCAATTAACCATTGTTGGGATTCTTAAAACAAGAAAAGGCCTTAAGACGGTGCCCTCGTGATTATTCTTTTGATGTGTGCAAAAGAGGGTGGGGGTGCCATAAACAAGCCCTCAAATGATTGTTCTATGTATACAAGTCCAATGTAGTAATGTTGCAAGAAACTATGTATTTGGGTTCCAAAACTATTGTTATTGTGTCTTCTATTACAGAAAATTGGATTGTGAGCCATCAAAAGTATCAAAGCATAAAAGTTGGGGGTTGGTGCTTAAAAAACACTAATATCTCTAATTGCTAAGAGCTTGTGGAGATTCTTCTTCAATGGTGTGTTATGGGATAAAATGGTGAGAAATAAGTTGAGGGTTGGTGCTTAAAAAACACTCATATCTCTAATTGCTAAGAGCCTGTGGAGATTCTTCTTCAATGGTGTGTTATTAAATAAAACGATGAGAAATAATTTTAGATCTAGATTGTCTTAATCTCTAAACATTATGCTTTCTTGTAGAGAGCATTGGAAATCCCCAAGCAAAAGGTAGCCAAAAGACGCTAAAGGAACGTTGTCATTGATTTCTCAAAAGCCCAATAAAGGAACATGTCATTGCTTTCTCAAAAGCCTGGTTATTTATTTGATGGTGCCTACTGGAGTTTGGAGCTAGTGGGTCCTTTTTCTTAATATCATTATTTTTACATAGAATGGAATCAATAATAAAGCTGAATTTTCACATTGTGCATTTCAACGAAAACAACTGCAAATAAAAGAATTAGACAATTGCAAGTGATAGAGATTCCAAATTCCCAATGCAAAAGCCAAATGACAAGTCCCAAATTCCTAATTTGGAACCAGAACCTATCATGCATATAGTAATCACTTTCACATGCATTTTTAAGGAGTTCAACACAAAAAAACAAATTCTTTCAAAGAGTTCAAACAAGCAAATTCTCTCTCTAAGGCCGCTCTCACTTTGCAAAAAGGATCATTGGTTCTACAAGAATTCAATGTGTCAGATAAAACCTCTTTTAAGGGATCCATTTCACTCTTTCTGAAATTAGTAATTGTCCATTTCGCTCTTTCTGAAATTAGTAACTGTTTGTATCAAATTATTTAATATTTTTGGGAAAATGTTTATATTCTATGGAAGATAAGATAATATTTTTACACCTGTTTTACTTCTTAGAAGATTGTATATGTAGATTCAGTATAGGCTAGATACAGGACAACAATTGAGAGGCTTATCAATGAATATTTTGATTTCAAATTTGAAACATCAAATTTATTTTTGTTTCTCTTGAAAAGTAAATTATATCTTTCGAATATGATAAACATGACAAATAAAAATTCAAAATAAATTTAGAAAAAGTACAAACAATAAAAGATTTGGATTCTGCTTAATTCAATTTGAAGAGATGAATTATTTCTAAAACTGTTAAGACAAGGCATTATAAGTGTGAAGATGGATTTTTCAACTGAGCCAAAAATTGAAATTAAAGTTGATAAGCAATCAAATGAATGAAAACAAATGAGGGACAAGTAATCCCCCGAAAAGTATACCAAATCAAGACAAATGAGAGCCAAGTAATCTCACAGAGAAGTATACCAAATCGAGACAAATGAGAGCCAAGTAATCTCACAGAGAAGTATACCAAATCGAGACAAATGAGAGCCAAGTAATCAACAGATCAGGCATAAAACGTCATGATGTAACGTTTCTGCAATCCAAAAGATTCTTAGGCAGATGGGATCCTTGGTAATAGATACAACCCAAGCATAAGGCTTATGCTCTGAACCAGAGCTAGGTAAGAGACTCCAAATTTTAGTGTTAGCGGATTTGCGTACCTTTGGAGTGTTGAATGAACTTCTGAGCAGGTTTAGGAGAAGGATCTAACAATTTTGCTGAAATTATTGCACTTTAAAACTCTTTCAAAAATGTAATTTGGAAAGGGGAAAAAATATTCATTTTTAAAGCATTCTGACTAAATGGATAAATACAGGTATTCAATTGGGAAACAGCTAGAAGTGGCCATCAATTCCTGTACAGCCTTTTCTTTCATTCAAATGGATAAATACAGGTATTCAATCGGGGAAAATCTGGAAGTGGTCACCAATTCCTGTAGTCATTTCTTTCATTCAGATCTTTAGAAAATGAAATATGGAGGCAGATTCCATGTCAAAGGAGGAACAAAAAATACCTGAAGGTTATTTAGTCCTAAAAGATTCGGAAATGGAAGCTCGACTATATTCTCAATCAAATTCTACTTCCAAATTGTTCTTTTCAATAGGCCTAGCCTGCTCATATTGTCTTTTACTGATGTACGGACTATCTGTTTTCTGTTGGAGATGCTATTTGTTTAACACAATCATACACATAAGATCAAGTGACAATCTCAGCAGACTCAACAACACCTAGCAAAAACCATCTCCATTCAATTTATAAAAATAGTACTTTTTCTAAGCCAACAAATAATTTTTTAAATACATAATTCTTATTTAAAACATATTGCTAAAATAGAATATAAAATATATGATTTTTTCCTCCATAAAATAACCCTCACGAATCACGATACAGTCTTCAAATTCCATATCATTTGATGTAAAAAACATAGTAAACAGTACGTATATCATGTCAAGCCAAGCTATGAAAATCATTGTGGCTGCAATGTTGACCTCAAAATTTGTTGTTATTAACCCTAGTTTGATTGCACAAGTCAACCTATAATAAAATTAAACTCACACAGCGCATCAGAGTGGCCCAGCGGAAGCGTGGTGGGCCCATAACCCACAGGTCCCAGGATCGAAACCTGGCTCTGATACAATTGGGTGTGGTTACGACAATAATAACCCACAGGTCCCGAAACCTGGCTCTGATACAATTGGGTGTGGTTACAACAATAATAACCCACAGGTCCCAGGATCGAAACCTGGCTCTGATACAATCGGGTGTGGTTACAACATTAATAACCCACAGGTCCCAGGATCGAAACCTGGCTCTGATACAATCGGGTGTTGTTACAACAATAATAACCCACAGGTCCTAGGATCGGAACCTGGCTCTGATACAATCCGTTGTGGCTTCTGCATTCACCTTTTCATTGGCATGTGATCGATTCCTCCCCTCCACATCTCCACTCTCAACTACATGAGGGAAACCTGGCTCTGATACAATTGGTTGTGGTAACGACAATAACGTTTTTTTATTCATAAATCAATCTATAGTAAAATTAAACTCGCACAGAGCATCAGAAAGCTTCCGCACCATGAGCTGGAAAAGGGCACACTCTAGGCTAGCTTAAATTCAATGATGAAGAATCAAAAGCATAGCGCAGCCTCAGCCGGAGCAGTATAAGCGCTAACCAAAACGCCCCCTTCAGCAAATAAATTTTCATAAATTTTTACTGAAATTATGATTTCAAAGGTTTAAATCGTAATTTTAGTCATTTGAGTAGTTTCAAAACCCTGGATTTACAGTAAAGTAAGCTAAAAATTAAAAATAAAAATTTATGTTTTTGACCAATTTAGATTAGAAATCCGCCGGGGGCATTTTAATTGTAGTTTATCCTATTCGGCCTCAGCCCAGCCAAGACGTGTACTTTGATTTCATGGAATCATGGTACACAGGTTAATCTATAACCGTTAATTATATCCGGATTTCAGGGATCGCGATTAAATTTTAAATTTCATTCGCACCAAAGATACAAGGGAAGAACGGAAAACAAATTTCAAGAAACAGCAAATTTACACCTATAAGATACAAGGAACGAATGGAAAACAAATTTCAAGAAACAAACAATAAAAAAGCAACGGGACAATGGAGAACAAATTTCAAGAAACAAACAATAAAGAAGCAACGGGACAATGGAGAACAAATTTCAAGAAACAAACAATAAAGAAGCAACGGGACAATGGAGAACAAATTTCAAGAAACAGCAGATGGTGGTGTGAAAACACACCATTGGCATTGATATGAATGTTATGAATGATTATGCCCTCTCTCCACGGATGCGGCGAGCGAGCTGGATATCTTTGGGCATTATGGTAACCCTCTTGGCGTGGATGGCGCACAGATTGGTGTCCTCGAAGAGCCCAACAAGATATGCCTCCGCTGCTTCTTGCAATGCAGCCACTGCTGACGACTGGAATCTCAAGTCCGTCTTGAAGTCCTGGGCGATCTCCCTTNCTTCGTTCGGGCCATCTCTGCAAATTCTAGTGCTACGACTCCAAATACAATGAATGTCCTTTGCTCAGCACCGCTCCCCCCTTTATTCAAAACACAACACCATTTCAAACGTCGAGGTTGGGCGCAAATCTCATCTCTACCGTCCGCTCTTCACCCTCATCGACGGCTGTCTCCTCCCACGACGCGGATCATTGCCTTCACTATCCAGGATTCGTGGGAGCCGGAGCCCCCTCCTCCGCCCTAGTTGGTTAGTTTTATGTGGATTGAAAAAATTCATATATTTTAATTAAATAATAATAATTACTTCTCATATATATGGATTTCCTACCTGTTGACTCTATTGGGATTTTAGGGGGTCTCACTATTGGTTGGTAATTGAATAACTCTTTCTTTCTTTCATAGCATTGAGGTTTTTTTGGTTAAGATATTCGGAATCACTTTAAACTATTTTGAATTTATATGGTCCTTATGAAGGGTGGTAGGATTTTCAAGGCGTAGTGTTCGCACTCAAGTAATGTGACGGTGATAATAATTTAACCTTAAGTTGTAAGGATAAGGATAAGTTGTAAGGAGATTTGTGGGCCTTCTATAAGACTCGACCTGATAAGTTGGTGGATTTCTTTAGATCTTATTTCGAAGTTGTTAACTAGGTGGATGTCAAGTCTATAAACTTGAGGTCGACTTGGGTTAACAACATATCAAGAGTTGATGCTTTCACAAAATGTTTAGACAAATTTCTTGTTTATGAAGATTTAGTACAAAACATTGTTTTGTATAGATTTTGGGTTGGCACTACTAAATGTTTACATCATTTTCCTATTTGGTTAGAGATGGGTTTTCTTGATACGAAGCTTGGATCTCCCTTTAAATTTAATCTTGTTTGGACACCTCAAGAGAAATTCCAATTTCTAGGGAGGGGTAATTCCAATCTAGTTGATGACCTCGTATGGGCGAAAAATGTGATTGGTGGTATATATACAATAAAACTTGGATATGAAGCATTGTTAGGTATTGGACTTGAAGTGGTAGAGTGGCGGTGGAGTAAACTTTTGAAAGTCAATATCCCAACTAAAACAAAACTCTTCATGTGGTGTGTACTCAACAATAAAGTCATGATGTGGGAGTTGTTAAAGAAGAGGAACAAAGTAAGTTTGGGTATAAGCTTACTGTGCAGGTATTAGGAGGAATGGTTATAACCTTGAATCTCATTGCAACAATAGATATTTATCTGTTCTCGTATAATGAAGTAAGGGGAATTTTTTTAAACTACTATATAGCATCATGTAAGAAGGCCAAGGGATTCAGGGCAACACACCATTACTATCAAAGGTTGCAACATGAGTCACTAAAGTTGAAATTGGAAACCTTATTGAGGACATGAAAACATATACCTTGGATTCATAATCTATGCAGTGGGATACCCTCCAATTGAAAAAATAAACATTAAAACATGGATAAGGCCTTGACTAATTTTTGTCTAAGGTGTACCAAGAAACATACTCAAAATGAAAGTCCACTTGATGTAGTAAAAATTTACAACATCTTCTAGAATACCCTGACACTAATAGTTTCCCATAATCGTCTGGCTTAAAAACAATATATGTGGGGGCAGATATGGATGTTGAACAAATACTCTTTACCAATCAACAATGTTTAGGACAACCACAACCTCTGTTTCTAGGTATGCAACCTAAACCCCAAAAGATTAACTCCTTTTTTCTTCAATTAATTGATATTCACCTCAATAACCTAATAATTAGTAGTATTGGAAAGCACATTTTCCAACACCATTGTCTAACCCAATGCCTTATGGATAACAGCCTTATTTAAACCAAGGAACTCAATAGCAAACTTACAAATTAAACTAGAATCGACCCTTCCAGCAAGGTCCACTTTCTATACCTCCTTCCACCAAAAAACACAACCCAAATGCCCACAATACCTCCAAAAATACTTACACAACCAATCTTGAATCCTAATAACAAAGCCAATTAACCAACTTAGCTAGTATATACAAACGAGGTAAGTCACTACCTGGCCTACTCACTTTCGACTCTTGATTGTCAAGCCACTTACCTGTAGTAAAAAAAAGTATTAAATAATCCACAAACACACACAAGGGAAGAAAAATAGACAATTGAAAAAGAAGAAGAAGAACCACAATAGATGGTGTTTGCCCTAACTCAAACTAGACTAGAACAATTACTAGGCCCTAACATCAACGCTCATCCATACCTTGGAAGGATAAAACAAGTTAAACAACAACCTCATCCAACCTTTGACATCATAGAAGAATTGAGGAATGTCTGCGTAAAAAAGTCCATTGCTTAAAGTAATAAAAGATGTACTAGTCTATGGTAAAGGCATACGAGAGTTGTGCCTACAAAACTAAGTAAGAGGAAACAAGATCCACCTACCATCCATGTGATGGGTCAGTTAGTTGATCTTATGTTAAGGAGAGTCACTAATCCAAAGTATCGTGACCTTGGCACTCCCATTATGACAATTCACATTGGTAAGACTCTTATTCCAAACACGTTGGTTGATTTGTTAAGCTTAGCAACTAATGTAATGATAAAAGAAGTTATGGAAACTTTGAAACTTCAAGATTTGCTATGTCAAACACCTATAGTATTATAGATGGTTGATAGGTCACTTGTCAAACTAAAGGAAATCCTAGAAGATGTTATAATCACAATTGATTTTTAGGAAGATCTTACGTACTTTATGATCCTGGACATGAAATCTAGTCTTGCAAGTTATCCATTTATTCTACAAAGGCCCTGATTGGCAACATCATATCCTTATATCTAATGTTGGTCAAGGGAACATGACAATTGGCCAAGGTAGTTCAGTTAATAAACTTACATTTTACCCACTTGCTAAATCTGTTTTTGATTTATCAGAACCATTGGGGATTCCATTAGAGGGTGGGTGTTTCTCTTATGATCACAGTAAAACCAAACTCACTATAGAACATGCCTTAACCTTGAAAGAACCATTCGAGGATAGAATAATCCTTAATTTCATGCAAAGCATTTACCCCTCTATTCTACAGGTTCGAGATCAAATGACCAATTGGGAAAAGAAACCAGTTCTTCAAAGAATGATAGAACCTCTATTGTTCCTTATTCTGTTATCATCGATCCTATGTATTTGATATACCTCGATGACTTTTCTATAGCTAAAACAAACAAATCCAAATCCATAGTTCTTGAAATCCTACCTAACAAATTCCTTAACATCAATAGCTAGTTACAACCCAATCAACGATGAGAGCTAATGAATATGATGACAAATTATGCATCATCCTTTTCTTAGGATTACGAGGGCATGCATGGGATTGATCATATTACTTTCATGCATCACATTTACATTCAAGATGGCTTTCAATCAATCCAACAATCACTAAGGTGAATGAATCCTTCCCTTAGGATATTGTCAAGGTAGAGTTGCATAAACTATCCCACCTCCAATAGTGAATGGATCTCGCTGCTAGTTATTACACCTAAAAAAGGTGGCAAACATTGCATCTAGATTGATTATCAAGAACTAAATAAAGCCACCAAGAAATATCACTTTAGTTTTCCATTTATTGACCAAGTCTTGGATTCTTTAGTAGGGAAACAATATTTTTTCGTTTATTGATGGATTTAGAAAGTATAACTAGATTCAAAAAGCCCCTGAAGACCAAGATAAGGCAATCTTCACTTATCCATGGTGAACCTTTTCCAATAGGGTACTTCCCTTTTGATTATGTAATGTGCCAAGAATTTTGAACGGGTTGTCTTAAGTATCTTTGTTGATTTAATCCCTGACTGTGTTGAAGTTTCCATGGGTTAATTTATGACTTGTGGTAACACCTTTGAGGAAGCATTGTCTAGATTAGAAAATTCCACCTAACAATGTCAACAATCTCACCTTTCCCTGAGTAATGAAAAATGTGTTTTGATGACGAATACAGAAATGTCTTAGGACACTATAATTATGCTTTCAAGTAGACCCTACCAAAATGACCATCATATAGCAGCCCGCCATATCTCAAAAACAGAAGGATGACCGTATTTTTGAGGGACATGTTGGGTATTACCATAGATTCATTGAATGTTTTTGGAAAGATTGCTACTCCTTCGTTCACCCTTCTCTCCAAAGATGTGGAACTTAAATGGATTCTAGCCTAGAAACAAGCATTTGAAATGTTGAAGGAGAAATTAGCCAATACTCTAGTTTTGTGTGGGGTCAATTGGGAGTTTCCTTTTCATAATCATATTGAGTCATCAGATAAATTTATAAGTGCAATGTTAGGGAAGGAGGAGGAAATTCTTGTGTATATTATAGATTATATCAACAACAATCTTGCACGTGCAAAATTGAACTACATAGTTACTAAAAAGGAATTCTTTGCGGTAGTCTATGTTATCATCAAATTATGTCATTACATTAAAGGTTATCATTTGCTTATTCATACTAAACACTTTTTTGACTCACTTCGGCCAATAGGGGTTCACACTCAATCGACACCCTTTTCAATACGATCTCCCTAAACACCAGCCAAGATAGGTTTTACACTGTCCAGTATCACTTGCGAAGTAGATGAGGTCTCACCTGAGATGTTTGAGGGAGGGCTGCAGGAACCACGTTTCCGAGGAAGGGAAGAGGACTTGCGCACTTCACCTCTCTCTATCGCACTATTACTCAAAGATCCAGAATATGTTTGTATCATTCATTTACCATTTCTAGTATAAGATCTAATATCGCACCAATTTATTATGCAGAAAACATATCGACATAAAAAACTCCATCCATCATGCGAAGACTTCTCATCATTCAGATAAGAAAACCATTAAGACATTAGATCGCAACATTTGACCATTCAGAACGCATCATTAAAATCACAGTAATTAACCACGGAGACAACAATCACAGGATCAAGTATCGCATCACAGACAAAAGACACATTGAATTTCTAGCAACACTCTCATTTTATTAACTTTCGCAGGTCAACATACATCTCCAAAACATTTATCTTGGTTGATATTCTCAGACCAAAACCCAACAAAACAGTTCATAAAACAAATAAAAGACAAGATTCACTCTGAACATAGGCTCTCAGATGATCGATTGATAACAAGATCTGATCCCCTCCTACTACATTTCTAACTCTTTTTTATAGGCTTGCGCCTTTACAAAATGGTCCACATCTAACTAACTTTCTAACTAATTTGGACAAAAAGTATAAAAATGCAACCAAGCTGACCCTTGTCGACATCTTTGTCTTGCATAGTCTTCTTTCGCCTTTGTCGCTATCACACCATGCGCATCCAATCTGCCTGCTAACATGCCCCCAACACAATCTAATGGCTCGCCCTCAAGCCACATCAGTTGGATATCGTGTATGCATTGATCTGGATCTTAAAGTCAGCATATTCCTTCTTGACTTTGCTAACTGCTTCCTTCATCTGCGTGCTAATTGATGCGCAATATTCTATATCCTGCTTCGTCAGGTGCTCGAAAATATTCTCAGCCACTTGTTTGCGGCCCCCGTGATTAGCTTTTAGCGTGTTCACACCCTTCATCACCAACTGGTCGTCGATGTCCTAGAATTCATCCAGCTGGTTTGTTCAGTGTTGATGCCTCTCCCGTGATTTGCTTGCTTGCTGTTGAAGCGCCTTTGACTCTGTTTCCTTACTAACCTGCACCACTAGGGGCATCATTTTCAGGGATGAACGCATTGTTGTTAGTTGAGCTTCTGCTTCATGAAGTTGTGCGCCCAGATGCTGCAGTTGCTCATCCTGAACCACACTCATCTAAAATTGTGTGGTTTTGTCCGCCAGAGTCTTGGATATTATCTCACAGTCATCAATTTGGGCGGTCACATCATCGATCTTTCCTTTGCACTCTACGATCTTCTTTGGAAATTTACTTGGAATTTCCCACACTTGTAGCTTCTCATTTTCTTTCTTCAAGTCTGCAATGATCTGGCCAAGTCATAGAATCTTCGCTTCCACAAACATCTTTGTCGTGATGTCAGGAGTATCCTGGCATGCGACCACAATGGCCTTCTCCAGTAGTTCTCTATCATCTAAGTCATTTTCCTTCATAATCAACTCTGCTTCATGGGCTTTCCTCATCCTCTCGATCTGTTCCTTCGAAACTACCACTTGCTCCTACGACTTCACAAGCCAATCACACACAATTGCTTCTCGGTCTATGATCTCGTGGCTCACTACCTTCTGTAGTCATGCAAGCACATGCGTGGGAAGCTCATTAATGTCCAGATTGATTGTGTCGAACTATTGCATCGCAACATCTACATCTTCACCGCTAGACTCCAAGCAACGCGGTGAAATTTTCACAATGCGTACCCTTTTTCCTGTACTGATCTCGGTTGCTCTTTGCAACATGTCGACTTGGGGAACCTTCTCCAATATCGCATTAGTCAGGTATTGTAACAGACCCTTGACTTGGTGGAAAAACTCAGTCAAGTGTTGTTTCAACTGCGCCTCATTCTCGATAGTCGCAGTGGCGATCGCATTTAATATGTGACTCACTTGATCATCGACCATCTTTGAGGTGCTGCTTCCCTCGCCCTGCTCGAACCTTGTTTTTTTCCTTCCTTCTTCAAACTGCCTTTCTACCTCATAATCCTTCGGACTCCCTGTCACTTTCTTTTTCATACTCCTTTTCTACCAACATATCAGGTGGTGGACCGGCCTCTGTGTTTGATAGCTCTTCTATACTAACCGACACTTTCCATTCGACAAGACAATCATCAATAATTTCCTCAAGCTTGTCATATGTCAGTTTATACATGGTGGTGAGCCATTGCTTCTCATCGTCATGTCGCACTTGAATATGTATCACATGGGGTCCCATTGTGAAGCACTCTATGCATCTATACTTTGTTGTTGCCTCCTTGGTGAGACGTGGAACCTTGCCTGCTCTGTCTCATAGTGCAT
Source organism: Pseudotsuga menziesii (assembly GCA_001517045.1). Lineage (NCBI taxonomy): Eukaryota > Viridiplantae > Streptophyta > Pinopsida > Pinales > Pinaceae > Pseudotsuga > Pseudotsuga menziesii. Next base: position 277,140 of record LPNX010919848.1, read on the forward strand.
CCCATTATAAATAAAACTGCACTGCGTAGTCAATCTATCGATCCTTCACATCAAGCCACCACAAGTTCTGGTATCTTGTGCCCTTGCATGCTTAGGCGACTTCTACATCCATTCCCTGGTAATGCATGGGATCCATCCACCCCACTGGTGTAATTAAAATAAGCAACCATGGATATGTAAATGGTCGCTTACCTTCTTGGACCAACATTGTGTCCTTCATCAACTGATTCAATAAAAATGAAAACTAATTCATTTAGATGCCTTCAGTGCATTACTTGGCGCACGCGATGACTCCAAAAGTACACTGATTCAATTTGTCCTTCCTTACCATCTTCACAACCAACAACTTGGCTACGACTTGAACGACTATGTCATTGATGGTTCTAATAACATACGCACACTTGTCCCAAACAATGTCGTACTTCTTCTTCAGCTTTGCAACGAGCTTCTTACCATTGTCCTTGCCTCTAAAGTATTGCGATGGGTCGAAACCCTTCATGGGTAACCAGATAGTCTACAAAATCAGATCAATTGTGATCAGTACCTTTGTATCAAGCCACATATATCCTCTGTGAAAGCAATCCAACAACTGCTTTATGCAAGCATTAGCCTCTACCAAGCGGCCAAAATGCGGCATGTGCGTGAGGCCTAACAACCCCGACCGCTACAATCACATATCCCACTGTTGCGGCATGCAAATGACCGGACCTCCATCGCTTTGCGATTGTGTTTCATAAGGATATGTCATGCATTCTGGATATGCCAGCAGATCATGGTCATTGTAGGTCGTTTTCATCAAGTGTGGCACGATATTCATTATGATGTGCACTCCTTTCGACATCGCAGGAATTTTAATCGGGTATCGCTAGTTCTTGGACAACTTTACGGTTACTGTGTATGCCTTTATAGGTGGTACATACCCAAGAATATCATCAACAGTTACCCCTTTCATGCCCATGGAATCCTCTCCATCAGTCATGGAGGGCCTGACCTCTGCCTCAAGTTCTGCATCCCTAGTCGAACTTCATGTGGACCTCTTGTTTCTCTGCGGGGACTTAGGGCCATTTGTGCCCCTCTTCTTTCTTATGATCCTTGGCATTTCTTCTTAAAGAACTGGCCTTTCCTCTTCGATCAATGTTCCTGATGGCGGAGACTCATGGGTGATACCGCTCGAAATTACTTGAGCCATCACTGCAACTCTATTACTCTCGCACTCTCAACTATGTTATGTTAATTCCCTTCGCTATGATCTTATCAACTATCACAATGGTGCATCCAACTCGCCCCTTGGCGATTCTTATAAGCTTGAAAACACTTGTGTGAATGATTTTGAATCATCACGGCCAAATCCTCCAACGATCGACCAAATCTGTCGTCAATTTTGCAAATCCAATGGTCTAATTCCCCATAAATGTGTGTCTCGTCCACTTGTGTTGTTGCCCATCTGGTTTAACTGCTTCATTAATTTCCTGATGTGACTCTATCGCACTGTGTCCGATGTCGCTAAGCTCCCTTTTTGCGGCAACTTGAGCATCATTTCCTCTCTTGCAACCTTCATTACTGCAATGCCCTCCTCTTCAACATATTTCCATTTCTTTATTATTATTATTTTTTTGTAGCACCTTAAGCATGGTGCTAAGCCTGGCTATCCCGATAGGGCTTTAGCTGACTACCATTCACAAGCTTTGGAAGAAGTGCACCATCTAGTTGTTGTAACTACACCACACCTCCATCGGTGGTGAAATGAATTACATTAGGTCCTAACCAATGCATTTGTAACTTACCTGGGTGCTTCGCAAACTTACAGTCGTAGAGGAGAACCATATGTCTATTAATCTGTCACAGTAATCTAGGGACTAAAACACAGTCTCATAAGAGATTTCAGACAATTAAGCATGAAAATGGCATAATGGTGCTGTAATAGGAGTAGCAACTCTGTATAATCAATAAGGAATGAGTAATACAATACAATAGTCATGCAAGGTGCATGAATGCCAAGACAATTTGAATTCCCAAGGAGGTCATTCTAATTGAATTAATGGGTGTAGCTTAACTAAATGTTAGCAACAGTAAACACACCTAGTTAACCCACTAATCAAGCCATGATTGACTCAATTGAGTCTTAACCATATCGGAGTGCAATGGATGACTGAGTCTAACTGAAAGTAGCTCAGACACATGTCACTGCATGCCAATCAACAAGTGGTAACGCATCATTAACTCCAATGAACCCCGATGAGGTTAACTGAAGTCAAACTGGTCATCAGAAGTGGTTGGAGGTGCCCTAGTTGTCTCCACTTCATATATAATAATAACAATAATCAATATAATGAATGGAGGTGCCTTCACAACTCAAATTAAGTGATTGTAACAATCAGTTAGAAATAGGTGTATTTATGACACTCAGATCACCCTAGAATGGCTCCCCGATTGAAGGAGGAAGCCCAATTAGCCTCCCTGATTGAAGGAGGAAGCCCATTTAACCTCCCTGATTGAAGGTGAAGACTTATTTGGCCTCCTTGATTCAAGGTAGGCGTGGGTGTGCTCATGCTGATGTGATAGTGTGCTCATATGATGCCGATTAAGTCAATTAAACTTAGGATAGTGGTTTAACAAGGCCAAATTGACCAAATTAAGTGTGCATGTTGGATAAATGACTCCAACACCCCCCCTTAAGCTATACTCAGGAGGAGTAAAAATAAAGTGCATGAAATGCTAGGGCCCCGAAAACAAAGGCCATAGGTCACCCTGTACAATAATGTAACTCAAACAATGCTCAAAAATAAATCTAAGTGAGGAAAGAGGGAAAACCCAGTGGGAAAACCCCCCTCAAGTTGAGCACTGAAAGTAGTCTGATCACCCTGATGAACTCACCCCCAATAGTGAATGGAGGTAAGTGAACTTCTTTTCTGAAAAGCTCCGGGTGAAGATGTCTGCAATCTGCTCATTAGTAGGGCAGTATTGCAGAATGATGGTCCTGTCATGCAGCAATTCCCTGATATAGTGCATGTGTATCTCTACATGCTTGGTCCTCTGCCTGGTAACTGGATATGTGGATATCTTAATAGCCCTTTGATTGTCACAAAAGAGGACAGTGGACAAAGTAATACCAAGATCAAACTTTGAAAAAATGCCTTGTAACCAAACAACTTAGATGCAAGCATTCATCGCTCCTTGGTACTCGGCCTCTGTTGAAGACAATGCTATGGTGGCCTGCTTTTTGCTATACCAGCAAATGGGGCTACCACCAAACATGAATACATATCCAAAAGTAGACTTCTAATCAATAGAATCACCCGCCCAATCGAAACCTGTGTAACCAACCAGCTCTAGCTCGGAGTCTGCAGCATAGTGAATGTCGTAGGTCCTGGTTCCCTGAATATACTGGAGGATCCTCTTGGCTGCCTTCCAATGAAGATCATGAGGCTGTTGCATGTATCTTGACACAACATTCACAATATAACATATATCAGGATGAGAATGAGTCAAGTAAATCAAGCTACCAATCAACCGTCGATAAATAGTGCAGTCCATGGTAGGTGTGCTTTTTCCTTCTTCAAGGCTGATCCTTGAAAGGAAAGGGAATGGAGCAGCCTTACATTTAGACATTTTAAACTTAACTAACAGGTCTGATATTTATTTGTACTGAGTGACCATTATCCCATCAATATTTTGCTCAATTTTGAGCCCCATAAATTGCTTCAAGAGCCCCAAATCGCTCATTTCAAATGCATTGTGGAGGGCGGTTTTTATGACTGAAATAGAAGAAACTATGCTACCTGTAATCAATAAGTCATCAACATATAAAAAATAATAAGCAAATGAACATCAAATTGTTGTATATACACATTCATATCTGATTTACACCTTTAGAAGTTTTGCGAGAGAAGGAAGGCATCCATCTTGGAATACCACTCTCTTGGGGCCTGTTTTAACCCGTATAGTGACTTCTTTAGTTCGTAAACCAAAGATGAATCAGAAATGTAGCCCTCGGGCTGCTTCATGTATATCTCCTCATGAAGATATCCATGTAGAAAAGTAGACTTAACATCCATATGATGCACTTCCCAGCGCTTGGATGCAGAAAGTGCCAAAACTAGGCGGATGGAGTCCATTTTTGCAACCGGTGTAAAAGTCTCATGGTAGTCCACACCTTCGACCTGGGAGAAACATTTTTCTACCAGCCTTGCCTTATATTTGCAGGTTGTGCCATCAGCATAAAAACATTAGTCCAAAACACCCACTTGCATTGAACCAATTTCCTCCCCGGAGGAAGAGAAACTAGCTCCCAAGTAGTGTTTTTTCTGAAGAGAATTCATCTCTTCGTCCATGGCAGATTTCCATCTTAGATCCTTTAGAGCATGGTAGTAAGACTTAGGATATGAACTTATCATTAAATAACAAGATTCATACAGCAAATAATCAAGACAAGAGAGCGCAATACCTGCTGTTTGGAAATCAGACCAGGTTCTTCTTGGATCATTCGGATTTCCAATGTTTTCACCTGTGGAGGAGAGTGTCTGTTTGGCCCAAGTTGGGAGATGATTTTGTACTTCAGGTTATGATTCAGCATCTGATATTTTCTGTTCACTAATATCAGAAATTAGAGGATCCAAATCAGGGTCATCACCCCCAATTTCATCATCCAAATATTCAGTAGAATAGGAAGGAAATCAATTTTCTCCTTCACTAGTTCTACCTCCTGAAGAGGCTCATCATACAGGACACTCCTTTCAATGATGACTTGTTTTGTTTTGATATCCAATAGCTTGAAACCTTTAGATTCATTAGGATATACAATAAACAAGCATTCAATGTTTTTCGGTTGCAAAGCCCTCCTTTTATCATGTGGAATTTGGGCCCATGCAGTGGACCCAAATACCCTGAGATTCGACACATCCGGCTTGTGTCCGAAGTAGGCTTCAAAATGGGTCTTCCCTTTCACGAATGAGTGTGGCACTCTATTCTGAATATATGCTGCAGCATTCATGGCTTCATCCCACAAATTTGCAGCCAACTTCTTTGCTTCCAGCATGCAAGTGGTCATCTCCTTGAGATACCGATTCTTTCTCTCCGCTACACCGTTCTACTGGGGGAGTGTAGGGGACTGAATGTTGGATCTGAATACCACTTTGGGAAAATATATGCAAAAACTCATTGCTGATATATTCCCTGCCATTATCATATCACAAAATCTTGATCTTTTTCCAGATGCATTCTCAATAAATGCCTTTAGATTAGTGAATTTTTCCAAGACTTCTGACTTTTTTTATTATAAAAAAGACCCATGTGTATCTGGAAAAGTCATCAATGAAAGTGAGAACGTACCTTGATACATTCATGGATGTGGTAGGCATGGGTCTATTGATATCATAATGTATCAGCCCCAAGATGCATGATGCTCGGCTTGCCTTCCCTCGATCAAACTTATGCTCAGGGTGCTCTCCAACAACACAACCCTTGCAAATTCCGGTGGTAGCTTTGATGACCGGGAGGCCTTCAACCATGGAATTATTTTGTAATTGCTGCAAGTACTTAAATTTCAGGTGGCCAAACCTCTCATGCCACAGTCTACTAACCTCATTTCCATGAGTCAGTAATGTGGTGGGCTTTGCATCCACCACAAAATGGGAGAACTCGTAGGCTTTTGCATGATGGTTTGCAAGGCCTTTAGCTACAAGTTTTCCGGATACAAGTTCTATGATCTCTACATCATATGGGATAAAGGAGACTCTCTTGGGCACTCCCGTATGTGTCAATTGATAAACACTTAGGAGGTTTGATGCAAGAGATGGTACATACAGAACATTGGAAAAATAACCATGCTCAAGATTTACAATACCTTATCCTTCGGATATGATTGTGAAGTCATATCCCATGTGGATGGGAATGGATGTGTCAGTCTCCAAAGATGAGAAAGAGTCTCTTTCAGTCATCATGTGATTCGAAGCTCCAGAATGTATCAAAAGAGCTTTGGACTTCGAAGTGCTTGCCATGAGAGCATGACCTCTTTCATGCTGTGGTTCCCGATCTTGTTGATCTCTCCTCCGAAATCTTTCTAGAAGATTGATGTGATTTTTCTCAAGAAGAGAAGTAGCTTCATCAAGTTTCTTTTTCATGCAGGCATGTTCAGGGTAGAAACCCTTCCCGCAGTACAAACACTTGACTTTTTCCTTTCCATGATGCCCTTTGTTTTTGTTCTTCTTCGAGCTGGAAGGCTCTCCATGCTTCTGGTTTTCAACTTTAGGCTTAGGAACTTCAAATTTGGTTTTTGGGTTCTTCTACTGCTTTACTTTACCCTTCAAATCTTTGGGCCCCGAAGCATAGAGGGATTGATCACGGGAGGATCTGACAATCCCCATCTAGACCAGCTTATCATGTTCACTTGTTAGGGACTCAACGAAGGCATTGAGTGAAGGCATCTTCCATCCAGGGGTTGTGAGATTCCCCGCACGGAATGTAGAAACAAATATCAAATAATCAACTCCAAGTTTGGAGAGAATGGCAAGGATGAGCTGATCATCCTCCTTCTCCACCTTACACTGCTTCAATAGTAAGACAATGTGCTTGAACTTTGTGAAAAAACCATTTAAGTTCTTGAAATTGGAAGGTTGGAGAGACATCAACTCGTTTCAAGCCGATAAATTCTCAAATCATCCTATTTTCCATATAGGGTGTCCAATTTGTCCCATATTTCCTTTGGAGTCTTCAATCCTGAGAGGTGGAAAAGAACATCCCTGGAAATAGGGAGGCACAAGAAAACGAATGCGTCATCTTTCTTGTTCAAGAATCTAGCTTTGTCTATTGCATGAGTAGGCTCTTATTCAGTGTCCATAGTGACCCGATAGAGTCCTCTAGCACATAGTTGTATCTCCATATCTCCTTTCCATGAATGGAGTCAAGAGTTTGACGGAAGAATCCATCTCAAACTGCTATAGGGAATGCTTTTCACCTGTTAAAACCTAGAAATCACAACAAAAGGGGCACCGTAAGGTCGAACAGCCTACACATTTTAGGCTTTCATCACACCCAACATAATTGATCAAGCAAGATTGATCAACAATTCCTTAACTTGGGGTATTAAGTGGTAAGACTTTGCTTTTGGTGCAATGTTGGAATTTTGAGCTTTTGCTCAATTTTTCATGCAAGATCTGTCAAAAACCATGTTTTTGAGAGATCTGAGCTTCGTCTCGCCATGAGCTCTGATACCATATTAATCTGTCACAATAATCTAGGGACTAAAACATAGTCTCATAAGAGATTTCAGACAGTTAAGCATGAAAATGGCATAATGGTGCTGCAATAGGAGTAGCGGCTCTGTATAATCAATAAAGAATGAGTAATACAATACAATAGTCATGCAAGGTGCATGGATGCCAAGACAATTCAAATTCCTAAGGAGATCATTCGAATTGAATGAATGGGTGTAGCTTAACTGAATGTCAGCCACAATAAACACACCTAGTTAACCCATTGATCAAGCCATGATTGACTCAACTGATTCCTAACTGTATCAAAGTGCAATGGATGACCGATTCTAACTAAAAGTAGCTCAGACACATGTCATCGCATGCCAATCAACAAGTGGTAGCGCATAATTAACTCCAATGAACCCCGATGAGGTTAACTGAAGTCAAACTGGTCATAAGAAGTGGTTGGAGGCACCCTAGTTGTCTCCAGTTCATAAATAATAATAAAAATAATCAATATAATGAATGGAGGCACCTTCACAACTCAACTTAACTGATTGTAACAATCAGTTAGCAATTAGGTGCATTTATGACACTCAGATCACCCTAGAATGGCTCCCCGATTGAAGGAGGAAGCCCAATTAGCCTCCCTGATTGAAGGAGGAAGCCCAGTTAACCTCCCTGATTGAAGGTGAAGGATTAGTTGGCCTCCTTGATTGAAGGTAGGCGTGTGTGTGCTCATTTGATGCCGATTAAGTCAATTAAACTTAGGATAGTGGTTTAACAAGGCCAAATTGACCAAATTAAGTGTGCATGTTGGGTAATTGACTCCAATAATGTCCCCGCTGGATGTACTTTTCTTTGATGTGTCAATCGTGCCATGCCTTTTGGTGATCCTTTTTGACTTGCTAGTGAAATTCGACGATGAATCGATCTTCCTCGAGCTTCATCAACCGCGTCATCTTTCTTCAAGGGCTCCTTCATCAAACATACATGTCGTTGTTGCGATGCGTAAGCTGGGAACAATGTATTCTATTGGAATCACTGCTTCTCGACCATAGACAAAATTAAATGGTGTTTTCCTCGTCAATTGCTTGCACACCATCCCTTAGGCCCATAATATCGCAGGAATTTTTAAGTTCCAATCATCCTGGTTTGCGTTACTTACCTTTGTTACCGCATGCTCCAACACCTTATTGAAGGATTCGACTGTTCCATTTGCTTGCGAGTGATAAGGTGTGCTCTTCTTGTGTTGAATCTTGAATTCCCCTATCATCCCACTAATAGTGCGATTGATGAAGTGACTCCCTTGGTCGCTCATCAATATCTTTGGGCAACCAAACCGAGTAACAAAGTTGTCGAATAGGAACCTTGTTGTCGTCGCAGTGGTGCAATCCGTCACTGGTGCTGCTTTCGCCCATCTAGTTAGATAGAATGTCATAGTGATGATATATCGTGCACAAGTCCTCTTCCCTTGTGGATTAATGGGTCCTACAAAATCCATTTCCCACTTATCAAATGGTTGTAGGGTGAAAACACAAAGTTGGTATACACTTTTTACCTGTTTTTTGACAAAAAAACTGCAAAATTTTATGTTTTTCAACTTAAGCCCTTTCAAAACCATATCCCCCTTACGAATTTCACCTTTACATAAACACAAGAGGTTTAGAGAATTCTATTAGCTTCGTACTCATATTTTTTGAAATTTTTTTATGGACATATAGTAGGACAAATTTGATGAGCACCAATGACATATACTTTAAAATTTTAGGTTTGGATAATGAGTGACCTATGTGCCCTTCATTTTTTTTAGAAATGGTTATTCATTTTATGGAAACCAAATGTATGCTCATAATATACAAATATTGGACTTTGCAATGGACTATATGTTGAGGATTTTTAGACCTAAACACTATTTTTTATTATTTTCGAAATTTAACATATGTTTAAAAAATGGTGCCTTAATGACACATGTTTGTGTCCTCCCATTTTCTTTCAAATGTGACTGTTATCATACAAAGTAAAACTACCCTTTTGAAGAGGACATTGCAAGGAAAATCCCTGTGAGTTTTTACTTTTTTTTTGTTATCATTGTGATGATCTTGAATTTTCAGTTGACTGATTCTCAAAATTTTTTATAGCAACTTCGCGTTTTCACCCTGTAGCGTTACATGAGGTACTAGTGGCATCTCATCTTGTCGCGATGGATTCCCCATTTGTTGATAGACATCACAACATCATTGTGCAAGGTTGGCCACCAGAGTCCAGCTCAGAGTATCTTCCTGGCATTTGTGCGACCTCCATAGTGTCCTCCTGTAACTTTGTCATGTGCTTCAACCAATATTATTTCCTTCTCATGCGATAAAACATATCGACGTAGAATCTCGTTCGACCCCATATTGTAGAGTTGTCCAACGATTAGAAGAAAATCTGTAGCATGAACGACTAATTGCTTCTTCTGACTAGTGGTGAAATCATCTCGTGCTTTCCCCATCGAAAAAAACTGAATAATTTGTTCATAATGGTCATCCACCATTCCAAATTTAAATAAATGCGCATCAGGTAATCCATCCTTGATGCTGGTTCTTTTCCTGTCTCAATCCTTGACAAATGATCATGTCCAACGTTCAATCGACCCGGTTTCACAATAATCTTGAAATCAAACTCTTGGAAGAGTAGCAACCATCGACAGATCTCCCCCCTCAACATAGGCTTATTGACTAGGTACTTTAATGTGGAATGATCAGTAAACATATTGAAGTGTCCTCCCAACAAATAATGACAAAATTTTTGCAGTGCATATACCATTGCCAATCCTTCTCGCTCTGTAATGTAGTTCCTTTCCATAGATGACAAATTTCGGCTTAAGAAAGCAATGAGGAGGTCAATCGCTCCTTCACCTGGTTGTGCCAAGACTACTCCTAATGCGACTGATGATGCATCGACATAGACATGAAACTCCTTCATCTAGTCAGGAAAGACCAATATTGGAGTTGTGGCCATATTATTTTTAAGAGTGTCAAGACCCCCCTAACACTCATGACTCCATTTGAATTTCACAGCTTTCTTCAACAACTTCTCCATCAGTGTTGTGATCGTTGCGTATCCTCTTATGAACTTCCAGTAATACCCCGTATGTCACAACTTCGCCCTGAGTTGTTTCACCATCATTGGTGGAGGCAAATTAACAATGATCGCAATCTTAGTGGGATCGACCAACATTCCTTCTTTACAGATGATGTGTCCCAACAAAATTCCAAACAATGCACAATATATACACTTCCTAAGATTTAGTGTGATATGGTGTTGTCAACATCTCTCTAACATCAGTCGCAGGTTGGAAATGTGGTCTTTCACCAAGCCATAGATAGTCCAATCATCCATATACACCGCCAAGAATTTCTAAATGAAATCTTTAAATGCAATGACTACTATCCTTGAGAAGATCATGGGTGCATTCTTGGGGATAAACGACATAAATGTGTACTAGAAACATTCCCATTTCGTCACAAAAGTTGTCTTGTGTCGATCTTCCTTCACAATATTTATATGATGATAGACTAAAAATCCATCTGTGAATGATTAGACCTCTTGGCCATCGACTCTTTCCAGTACTTTGCCAGTAAATGGTGTTGGGAACAGATCATGAAGACATGCGTCGTTTAGCTTCCGGAGATCAACACAAATATGGATTTCTCTCATCTTCTTATCTTGAACAACCATCAGACTGATCCATTAGGACTCGTCCATAGGTTCGATGATGACTGCATCCAACATCCTATCGAGTTCAACCTTTACTCACTCATTGTATCACATATTTAATCGATACGGGCGTTGCTTTACTGGCTTCGCATATGGATTTAGTGGAATTTTCATTTCTCCCAAGTCTCCTAAGATCCCTTTCATTTCATAAAATTTAGTCGGAAATAAATCCTGAAACTTGTGCAGTAGATCAGTAATATTCACCATGGTAGCTTTGTCCCTAAAATCTCCTACATTAGTGAACTTTGGATCCTTTGCCATCCTAATATTGACCTTCCTAATATTTAGGGGCTGGTGAACTTTGTCTGTCGGCATCTCTAGTGCTGTGATATCCCAACTTCCTTTAGATTCTGCGATATTCATATTCCTTGGATAATCCCTGTCATCATGTTCTCTAGTCACATTGTAGAATTCTGTCATCAACTGCATCACTGGCGTCTCATGCGATTCTACAAGAAATGCGACTGGGACTATTTCCAAGACGTCGTCTCAGATATGCTGAAGTGAGCTATGAATCACTGGATCAATGTCCATAAAGCTGAAAATGTGACTAAAGCAGATCGTCAAGTCTTCCCATGTTGTAATCTCCCTTCGAAGTTCCCCTGATACGTACCATTGTCGTGACATCTCATCTAGTGTGTGGACAAAAACATGTACCCATTCGTCCTTCGGCCTTGACACCAATGCGTATGACATGTGATCAGATGATCATTGGGATCATTCCTTCCATCACACTTCACTCCCTGATAGAGCTCTGTTTCGCCAAATCAAACTTCCATCAGTCCGGGACATATCGGCCCACCATCGATCGATTTCTTATGCGTCGCCCACCATCTTGTTGGAGTGGCCTTCAAATCTTCCTCCAATGCAAATAGTCATTGAGGCTCTGATACATTGTCCTCAAACTCATCGATAAACTCATTCAAATTGGGTATCCCTTCATATGTTGGTAGCTCAATAACCTCCGTGACCCTTCATGTAGTCGATTATGCCAATTTTCTAGTGCATTGTTAGAATTTGATGATGCAGAGCTAGAACTTCTCCATCCTAGCTCCCCATCTATAGTGGGATGGATGTAGTCTTCTGAAATATTGTATGTGTGGTCCCATCCTCCTATGACTTCCTCCTTCACTGGTTCGATGTATCTTCTACCTTCGCTCGGATCTAATGGGACGATGATCTGCATGTCATGATTTTCAAAAATCATTACTCTCTTCTTGAAGTTGATAATCACCAAATTTTCATTAGCCCAGCCAATCCCCAATAGTGCAGGATATGAGCTACCTTCATTGACGATTTCAATAACATCGAAATCTGCATAAGTCTTCATACCTTCCACTTCAACCAATAAGTGCAATACTCATCCAATTGGTGATACTCTGGCATGATTTGCAAGTCGCAGTTGCACAGGGGACCAAACCAACTATGGTTTCCCCATCCTTTCCATGTCTTCTTTGTAAATATGTTGAAATACGGGCCTAAATCTAAGATGAACGAGTCCACATCATAGTCACCGATCTGGACATTCATACTCATCTCTCTTCTAGTTTTATTTTTGTGCAAAGAGTTCACAACGTAGTCCTGTCGGCCCTTCTATGGTTGATATAGCAGACTTGCGATCTTAGCTAGCTCATCAGGATCTTTTGCTAACAACAAAAAACTTTCTAAAAATATTTGCAACGTTCCACCCTTCCTCTACGATGATCCTGCTGCAAGTGTCAAATCGAAATTATATGGCATTTCATAGATAGGAAACTTACCCTCATCTCTTTTTATGATGTCTCTTGCATCAAAGAACATGTCTTTCTTAGTGTCGACATCAAACTGCACCTTCTTTTGAGTCTCCAATCGAATATGTGGGATCAGACCATCATCTCCTGTTGTCGCGCCTCCTCGAGTTATGACCGCAACATCTATAGGTTGTGTCCTGGGTTCTACTGAATTTTTCCCCATAGTCAGTCCTTGATTCTAGTTTTGAGGCTGATTCTTAGCCTGGTTCACATTCTGATTCTAGTTCTGCGGTGGTGGAACACTCTTCGCTTTCCAATTTGCGATCAATTGTGGACAATCTTCAACAATATGATCTACAACGGTACAGTAGGTACATTACGACTGAAGATTTAGACAGTCTCGCTGATAATGCCCCAATAATCCGTAATTGTAGCATTGCATAGGTCCTTTACCTCATCCTCCTCCTCAATAAAAACCTCCATTTTGACCTCCTTAGAATCCTCCTTATGGCTGGTACTGCGGTTGATTAAACTGTTGTTGCTGCGGCTGATTTGGCTGCAGTTGAACATAGTGTGATTGAGTATACTGTAGCTGAGTATACTGCGGTTGTTGCAAAGCATAATGCATATTATTGAACTGGGGTTACGATAGAGAAAACTAGGGTTATGGCAGAGAAAACTACAATTTTGCATCTCTGTTGATTGATACTCTTCTCCCTTCATGTAGTACGTATCCATTGCCCTTTCTTAGAGCAAGTCATATGCTCTACAATCCTTCTCTTCATGACCAACATAACAACAAAAATTACAGAACAAATTTGCAGGTTTTGATACTAGGTTTTGGATATATACACATTCCTTGTGTCGATGTCTCGAGTTTGATTGATCCGACACCATGGAAAACCACCTTGACTCAATGGATTGGGGGCACTAGATCACAAGTAATCATGAAATTCCGAACATCGATCCTTATGATGTCCTTATGTGCGACATCGATTACACCATACCTATTCATGAATGTCCTATCCTTTCTTGATATCTTCCAACTAAATTGTCATATTTTCCAATTGTGATTGGATCTGATTCATCCCGACTCCTGTTTCACCAATCGGTGAAGCTTCCAACTTCATCCCAATCTCCAAAGCCTTTGTTTGTGTCGCAATCTTCTGCTGCATTAAAGGCATTAGGATATGTGGCACTAATGTTGCGATGAACCATTCTTTGTGTTCCAAATTTCTCATTTTGAAGCTGACCTTAGCCATCGGTGTCTTGAAGCGCTGATCAAAATCCCAGACTGACTCATTCAAATACTATTTTATTTCCTTCAATTCAGTGATGTACTGCGACTCAGATTTGGGTTTCCAAAATTCCTCAATCAACCCGGTCCTAATCTGTGCTAGATTCTTTTGTTGATGTCCTGTCGATACTTGTATCAACTTCATATACCAATCTAATGCGTGACCTTAGCCATAGAAACCAATATTGCTCAGGATCTTCGGTCTCATTCCCATGGAACAAAGGTAATTTCATGTCATTGCCCGCCATTATGGGCATTCTTCCGGTATTCGCTAATTCACTACTATTATTTTGGTGATGACACACCGAAAAGTATTGTGATAATTTGGTGTTTCTTCCTGAATGTGGCGCAATGCATGGAGGTGTAGGTACATTGTTGCATTGGGTTGGTCCTTCCTCGGGCTTGGGCATAGCCTATTCGTCTCCTTCATTGTTTTACGATCTCTTAGTCCCTTGTGATCTTCTCTCGTAGTTTCTTGTTTCGTTCGCACCAGGACTCTCCTCACTTCTTTGCCTCTTCTCTTGATGGAACCTCACCCCACTTTGCAGAAGACCACAATATTCCTTGACTTCCCTCACAATTTCATCGTAACTGCCATCCATCTACCCCATATCATTCCATCCAACCCTCATCTCCACAGTACCCACAAGCTTCGCACACCAGAGCTCTACTCGTCGGAGTTCATCTTCAATATACCCTTTCCGCAGATAAGCATTTTAATCCATAATTGCAAAGACAACATAAACCTAACTCTTGGTCCTTGGAAGAATTCCCTCTATACGTCACTATAGGATTTGGCTATGTCGACAGCAAATTCAGTAATATATCCTTCCAAAATGTTGTCGAGCAACATTTCGACAGCCCTTGATGGGTTGTTGTTGACCCTTTTTAGTTGTTGAATCAGTTTAGGGGTCCAACAAGCATGTTAACCTCCCTAGAAGTTCCTTTTCTGGTAGGTTAGCTGTGCCAACCACTCATACAGGATTATCGAGAATTCATAAAAGAAGTATTCATGGATACCAGAGTATAGGTTTCTTCCCAACCACTCTACTACTGTTAGTCTGGAACTTTGGTTTTCTTCTGCTGGGAATTTTTGGGCCTTCTAATCGAATTAGTCCTAAATCTTCGATTCTATCGGGTTCCACAACATGTCCTCTTTGTTCTCGCACTGTGGTCCCAACAACATAACCATTTGTTGACTCACTTCAGTCGATAGGGTTTCACACTCTGTCGACACCCTTTTCTATGCGATCTCCCTAAACATCGGCCCAGACAGGTTTTACCCTGTCCAACAACACCTACAAAGCATATGAGGTCTCACCCAAGATGTTTGAGGGAGGGCTACAAGAACCACGTTTTCACAGAAGGGAAGAGGACTTGCGCACTTCACCTCTCTCTATCACACTATTACTTAGATATCCAGAACAAGGTTTTATGATTTATTTACCATTTACTAAAATTTTTCTTGTGCCGATCTTCCTTCACAATATTTATCTAATGATAGCTTAAAAATCCATCTGTGAATGGGTAGACCTCTTGGCCACCGACTCCTTCCAGTACTTCATCAATAAATGGTGTTGGGAACGGATCATGAAGACATGCATCGTTTAGCTTCCAGATATTGACACATAGCTGGATTTCTCTTGTCTTCTTATCTTGAACAACCATTAGACTGATCCATTTCGACTCGTCCACAGGTTCGATGATGCCCGCATCCAACATCCTGTTGACTTTAGCCTTTACTCACTCCTTGTATCACAAATTTAATTGATACGAGTGTTGCTTTACTGGCTTCGCATATGGCTTTAGTGGAATTTTCATTTCTCCCAAGTATCCTAAGGTCCCTTTCATTTCAAAAAATTTAGTTGAAAATTAATCTTGGAACCCGTGGAGTAGATCGGTAATCTTCATCATAGTAGCTTCGTCCCAATAATCTCCTACATTAGCGAACTTTGGATCCTTTGTCTTCCCAATATTGACCTTCCTAATCTTTAGGGATTGGTGAACTTTGTCTGTCGGCATCTCTGGTGCTGCGATATCCTGAATTCCTTCGGATTCTGCGATATTAATATTCCTTGGATCATCCCCATCATCAGGTTCTCTAGTCACATTGTAGCATTCTGTCATCAACTACATCACTGGCGTCTCATGTGATTCTACAATAAATGCGATAGGGACTATTTCCAATACGTCGTCTTGGATATGTTGAAGTGCGCTATGAATCATTGGATGAACGTCCGTAAAGCTAATAGTGTGACTGAAGCAGACCGTAAAGTCTTCCCATGTTGTAATCTCCCTTCGGAGTTCCGCTGATACGTACTATTGTCATGACATCTCATATAGTGTGTGGAAAAAATCATATACCCATTCGTCCTTCATCCTGGACACCCATGCGGTCTGAGATGTGATCAAATGATCATTGGGATCATCCCTTCCATACTTCACTCCCTGATAGAGCTATGTTTCGCCTAATCAAAATTCCATCAATCTGCGACATATCGTCCAACCACCGATCGTTTTCTTATGCGTCGCCTACCATCTTGCTGGAGTGGCCTTCAACGCTTCCTCCAATGCCAACAATTGTTGAGGCTCTGATACATTGTCCTCAAACTCATCGATAAACTCAGTTAAGCTAGGTATCCTTTCATACATTGGTAGCTCAATAAGCTCCGTTGCGACCCTTCGCAGTGACTGAGTGACTCGCTTGAACTTCTGGATTGACACTTCATTTAGTCGATTCTACCAATTTTCTGTCAAAATCTGATGACGCAAAGCTAGAACTTCGCCATCCTAGCTCCACATATGTAGTGGGATGGATGTTGTCTTCTGAAATATTGTATGAGTGGTTCCATCCTTGTATGAATTCCTCCTTCACTGGTTCAATGTATCTTCTATCTTCGCTCATATCTAATGGGGTGATGATCCGCATGTCGTGATTTTCAAAAGTCATTACTCTCTTCTTGAAGTTGATAAACTCTAAATTGTCATTAGACTAGCCAATCCCCAATAGTGCAGGATATGAGATAACTTCATCGAAAATTTCAATAACATCAAAATTTGCATAAGTCTTCATCCCTTCCACTTCAACCAATAAGTGTGGTTGTTGTCCAATTGGCGATACTCTGGCATGATTTTCCAGTCACAGTTGCACAGGGGGCCAAACCAACTGTGGTTTCCCCATCCTTTCCCATGTCTGCTTTGTCAATATGTTGACATCTGAGCCTAAATATAAGATGACCGAGTCCACATCATATCATTCATCCTCATCTTTCTTCCAGTTTTATTTTTGTGCAAAGAGTTCACAATGTAGTCCTATCGACCCTTCTCTGGTCAATATAGCAGACTTGCAATCTTAGCTAGTGCATCAGGATATTTTGCTAATGACAATCAACTTTCTAAAAAGCTTTGCAACATTCCACCCTTCTGCAATGATCCTACAACAAGTTTCGAATCAAAAGCAGATGAAATTTCATAGATAGACAACTTACCCACATCTCTTGTTATGATGTGTCTTGCATAAAAGAATGTGTCTTTCTTAGCGTCGACATCAAACTGCACCTTCTTTCAAGCCATCAATCAAATATGTGGGATCGGACCATCATCTCCCGTTGTCGCGCCTCCTCGAGTTATGACTGCAACATCTGCAGGTTGCTTCCTACGTTCTGCAGAAATTTTCCCCACAATCAGCCCTTAATTATAGTTTTGAGGCTGATTCGCAGCCTGGTTTACATTTTGGTTCTAGTTCTGTGGTGGTGGAACATTCGTCGCTTTCCATTTTGCGATTAGTTGTGGACAATCTTCAATAGTGTGATCTATAGCAGTACAGTAGGTACATTACGATTGAAGGTTTGGGCAATCTCGCTAATAATGCCTCAATACTCCACAATTATGTAATTGCATAGGTGCTTGACCTCATCCTCCTTTTCGACCGAAACCTCCATTACGACCTCCTCAAAATCCTCCTTGTGGTTGGTATTGCGGTTGATTAAACTGTTACTGCTGCAGTTGAACATACTATGATTGAGTATACTGCGGCTGTTGTGGAGCGTACTGTATCTAATTGAACTGGGGTTGCGGTGGAGCAAAATGCAGTTTCAGTTGCGCAAATTGTAGTGGTTGTTGCGATGGTGAATTCTCTGCTGATCGGTGCTCTTCTCCCTTCATGTAGTACGTATCCATTTTCCTTTCTTGGAGCAAGTCACATGTTCTACAATCCTTCTCTTCATGACCAACATAACGACAAAAATTATAGAATAAATTTGCAGGTTTTGATATTACATTTTGGATATATACACATTCCTCATGTCGATGTCCCCGATTTTGATTGATTCGACACCATGGCAAATTGCCTCGACTCAATGGATTGGGAGCTCCAGACTGTAAGTAATTGTAGAATTCTGGACATTGATCCTTATGATGTCCTTTTGTATGACATCGAGTACACCATACCTCTTCGCAGATGTACTTTCCTTTCTTGATATCTTGCAATTGAATTGTCATATTTTCCAATTGCGATTGGATCTTATTCATCCCGACTCCTATTTTGCCAATCGGTGAAGATTCCATCTTAATCGCAATTTACAAAGCCTTTGTTTGTGTCACAAACTTTTGTTGCATTAATTGTATTATGATATGTGGCACTAATGCCACGATGAACCATTCTTTGTGTTGCACATCGCTCATTTTGAAGCTGACCTTAGCCATCAGTGTCTTGAAGCACTAATCAAAATCCCAGACCGACTCATTCGGATACTGTTTGATTTCCTTCAATTCAGTGATGTACTTCGACTCAAATTTGGGTTTCCAAAATTCCTCAATCACCCTGGTCCTAATATGTGATAGATTCTTATGTTGATGTCATGTCGGTACTTATATGAACTTCATATAAAAATCTAATGCACGACCTCAGAAAGTTGTCGCAAGTTGTCCCTTCTTAATGTCTTCATCTTGGACTTGCTTCACATTCCATGCCGCTTCACAAAGAAACCAATATTTCTCAGGATCTTCGGTCTTGTTCCCATGGAACAAAGGTAATTTCACGTCGTCGCCCACCATTCTGGGCCTTCTTATGGTATTCATTGATCTGCTACTATTTTTTTGGTGATGACACACTGGGAAGTCTTGTGATGATCTGGTGTTTCTTCCTGAATGTGGTGTAGTGCACAGAGGTGTAGGTACGTTGTTGCTTTGGGTTGGTCCTTCCTTAGGCTCGGGCGTAGCCTGGTCATCTCCTTCATCGATGTAGGGTCGCTTAGTCCCTTGTGATATTCTCTCATATCTTCTTGTTCCTACTGCACCAGGACTCTCCTCAGCCCTCTGCCTCTTCTCTTGTAAGAACCTCACCCCAATTTGCAGAAGACCACACTCTTCCTTGACTTCCCTCACAGTTTCATCGTAACTCCCATCCACCTATCCCGTATCATTCCATCCAACCCTCATCTCTGCAATACCCGTAACCTCTACACACCATAGTTCTACTCATCGGAGTTCATCTTCAATATACCATTTTTCGAATATAAGCATTTTAATCCATAATTGCAAAGGCAATAAAAACCTACCTCTTGGTCCTTGGAAGAATTCCCTCTCTGCGTCACTATAGGATTTGACTGCGTCGACAACAAACTTAGTAATATATCCTTCCAAATGTTGTCGAGCCACACTTCGACAACCCTTGATGCCTTGTTGTTGACCCTTTTTAGTTGCTGAATCAATTCAGGGGTCTAGCAAGTAGGTTCACCTCCCTGGAAGCTCCTTTTTCTGGTAGGTCAGTTGTGCCAACCACTCATACATGATTATCGAGAATTCAGAAAATAAGTCTTTGTGGATATCAAAGTATATGTGTCTTCCCAACCACTCTTCCCCTGTCAGTCTGGAACTCTGGTTTTCTTTTGCTTTGAATTCTCGGACCTTCTGATCGAACCCCTCCTGAATCTCTGGTTTCATCGGGTGCTGCAACATGTCCTCTTCGTTCTCGCACTATGGTCCCGACAGTGGAACCATTTGTTGAGTCAATTCAGTTGACAAGGGTTCACACTCTATTGAAACTCTTTTTCGATGCGATCTCCCTAAAAACCGGCCCAGACAGGTTTTACCCTGTCCAACAACACCTACGAAGCAGATGAGGTCTCACTCGAGATGTTTGAGGGAGGGATACAGGAACCATGTTTCTGCAAAAGGGAAGAGGACTTGCACACTTCATCTCTCTCTATCGCACGATTACTCAGAGATCCAAAACATGGTTTTATCATTCATTTACCATTTCTAGTATCAGACCTAATATCACACCAATTCATTATGCAAAAAACAAATCGACATACAAAACTCCATCCATCATGCGAAGACTTCTCATCATTGAGATAAGAAAAACATCAAGACATTAGATTGCAACATTTATCCATTCAGATCACATCATTAAAATCACAGTAATTAACCACAGAGACAACAATCACAAGATCAAATATTGCATCGCAGACAAAATACACATAGAATTTCTAGCAACACTCTCATCTTATGAACTTTCGCAGGTCAACATGCATCTCCAAAACACATCTCCTGGTCGATATTATCATACCAAAACCCAACAAAACAATTCGCAAGACAGATAAAAGACAAGATTTTCTCTGAACATAGGCTCTCAGATGATTGGTCGGTAAGAAGATCCGATCTCCTCCTACTACATTTCTAACTCTTTTTATAGTCTTGCACCTTTACAAAATGGTCCACATCTAACTAACTTTCTAACTAATTTGGACAAAATGTACAAAAATGCAACCAAGTAGACCCTTGTCGGCATCTTCGTCTTGCGCAGTCTTCTTTCGCCTTTGTCGCTATTGCCCCATGCGCATCTAATCCACCTGCCAACACACTTTGTTATTAAATATCTTATTAACAAATATGTTATTAGTGGTAGGATTATTCATTGGTTATTGCTTCAAGAATTTGACATAAATATACCTTAAAATCCTAGTTAGAAGAATCTCATTGCATTTTTTTTGGTCTTAAGTAACAAGGGATATAAAGAAAGAATCAATGGATGATTCTTTTATGGATGAATACCTCTTTTCCATATCTATAAGCACTCTTTGGTTTTCAAATATTATCAATTATTTGGTAGTAGGAAAGTTACCATGACATTTTTCATACAGACAACGATGTGTATTGATTCGAAAGAGTGGGCCTTTTACTTGGATCAAAGGTTATTTATCCAAGATTGGACCGGGTCAGATTCTTCGAAGGTTTATTTGAGAGGACAAGGTGTATGAAATTTTTAAGGCCTACCATGACGAGACTTATGGGTGTTATTTTTTTACTAAAAGAGCTACTCAAAAAGTCCTTTCCACTTGATATTATTGGCACACATTCCATAAGGATGCCATAGATTATGTAAGATGATGTGATGCCTACAAGCACATGGTCAACCTACCATAACAAAACAAATGTCGTTACAACCGATAATATCTTTGGAACCCTTTAAGAAATGGGGGATTGACTTTGTCTATCCAATCAAACCACCGTCTAACCATTTCAAGTATATTCTTGTATGTATCGATTATCTTTCCAGGTGGGTTGAGGTCAAACCTCTCAAGAACATTTAAGAAAATAGGGTGGATGAGTTTATTTATAATAACATTTTTACAAGATGTGGATTACCTCAGGAAATAGTTTTATATCAAGGAGTGAAACTCACCTCAACACGGATTAACCAATCGATGTATCTCTAACAAATCAAGCATAGGAAGTCTACACTATACCACCCCAAGTCAATGGGAAAGTGGAAGTCACTAATAGAGAGAATGAGAATATTTTGACTAAGATTGTTCAACTCCAACATCAAGATTAGGCTAATATACTTTCAAAATCCATATGGGATTACTATATAACCTAGAAACATCAACGGGTTCATCCCTTTTGAGTTCATCTATGGTGAGATAGTGCTCCTTCCTATTGACATGAAGACTTTTCTGATAACGGTTTAATTGGGTATTGACATATATGTTGCTCAACAAGATCATCTTACCCAATTGAACCTATTGGATGAGTTTCATCAGCAAGCTCTGTAACACATTGAAACTTTGCAACAACATACTTAGTGGCATGATCAACTTATAAAAAAAAAATCATTTTAGCCAAGAAACAAGGCATTGTTGCATGATTCACACTTTCATGATTTTAAGAGCAAAGTTTGTGCATGGTAGTTAAGACCTTATGAGGTAGAGATTGCTTTAAAAATGGGGTAGTTAAACTTGTGACCATTGACGATGAAATACCACCATTTCTAGTAAATATACATCATTTGCAGTGGTACAAAAATCCTCATTCAAAGGATGAAATATATTTCCAATCTACAACATCACAAATCACTAAGTATCATTGAGTGTCTTCTAGGCCCCCATTCTTCCTAAAGAAGATTCCGAGTTATAAAAAATAGGTCATCTTATGGTGAAGAAAAAATTCGGCATCATAGGGCATAGTATATCTTGAAAACCAAAATGGAAAAATTTTCTATGATTAAATAAACATGTCGCAAAACTAGTTTTTGCGTCATAGGACATAGATTGTTGGAGCAGGGTCCCGCAGCTACAGAAGAAGCTGCTAGTTTTGGCGGAAAGATAAGTTTTGGCGGAAAGAAGTTAAGACAGAGCTACGACGCCGTAGCACGTTTCCAGCTGGAGATCAGAGTCGGAAACCATGACTTTTAAGATAGAAAAGTCAAGAAAGGCAACGGTACCTAAGCAGCCGAGAAGAGAGAGCTCAACCACTGCATTAAAGGCAGCGACGGAAGACAGGAGGGCTCAGTGACCCTCATAAAGGAGAAGGAGCAACGAGGCTGAAGCATTGAAGATGAAGGACAGAAAATCGAAGCGGTGCATAGTACCCATGATCAGTGCCGGGAAGCATGGAAGACTGCAGAGAGCTATGGTGTGACAGAAAGCAGCTACCTCAAGTACAGATATGGCCGACTGTCACTAGTTAAGGTTTGGGTTACTGTTGGGACAGGCCCACAGTGTTGTAATGGCAAGACCTTCGGGCTGCCTATAAAGGGATATATTTTGTATTGTAAAAGGGTTGGAGGGTTAGCTAGTCATTTTGTTGGTTAGTTAGTTGGCTCATTCAGTTGTTAGTAGTGTTTTGCAGAACATTAGACTATTGTAAAAGCCTAGCTTTGGTTCTGTTATTAGCAGTAGCAATCTTACTGTAACCAGTAGCTGGCTTATAGAATATGCATGTAACGATCCGCAGGGATTGACAGAGAGGGAAGAGTATATTGTAGGAGAGCAATATAGAAGAGAAAAGAGATCTAAGAGAGAAGATCTTAAGCTACATATGCGGTGCAGCAGAACTGTGTTTTACCTTCCCCTGAGCTATAAGAAAACACAGTTCTGTGGACGTAACTTCCATCCTGGAGGTGAACCACATTAAAATCCAGTGTTATGTGATTGGTTTATGTATTATGTTTACTTATGCATTCCTCAGTCATTTCATGGACTTTGTTTACAGTTTAACGAATGAATGAGTTAATCAGTTCACAACAATATAGAAGGGTAAACCTAAGTTAGAGTCTTTAGCATGCTGTATATGGTTCATTTATGCTTTGCGTGAAACAGTCACTATTGCATTATCGAATAGCCTTGTATGTTAAGTCTTGCACGTCTACACGAGCAACACTAAGTGCGCTAAACCGCGGAGGTAGGATATCACAGAGAGGTGATACCGCACCGGCAGAGGAGCTGCGGTGCGCGATACCGCAGGTTGGGGACTTAGCGTTGGGCAGGAGTTGCGTGTCGCACGGTGCGTGGCGATGCGATAAGGTCGGAGATATCACAGTCAGGGAAAGTGCGCACCGCAGAAGAGGATCGCGCGACGGAAGAGAGGAATACCTCGTGGCTAGAAGAGCTGCAAGACGAGGAGATCGCGCGACGCGCAACAAGAGACCGCGCAGCTAGGAGAGCTGCGAGCCACTAGTAGGATTGCCACAGAACCCAGTCCAAGGCACTTGAGTCCTTGGCCAACCCATTAGAGTCACTTTGGGTGAGACTTTAGGCCGCTTTGCGGTCTGTCGCCGAAAGGGGCGGTGATCTAGGGGTGTTGTTGGTTGAATATAGTTAACCCGGGTCTGCCCAAAGCAACCAACATAGATTGTGTTGAAAACCATAAATGGAAAGATTCTCTATGGCGAAAAAAATTGTTGCGGCACTTCTCTATAGTAATGATATTTTCATTGTAAGCCTTTTTATATCACAACATTGACTTTTTCTTCATGAAATTCTCTACAATAAATATAAGTGGTGATATTTGGTTTCCTTTATATGTTGTTGTTTCTAAGCTGCATATTTCTCTTTCAAACAACTATTCTATTTCTACCAGTAGTGGATTTTTTGTGAAGAAGGGTTTTGTGTCCCTAACTGCATTGAACGTGCATGCCATCACATTGCAAAATTCTAACACTAATCTAGATCTGTATGTATGATATTGGTATGATCTTATCTCTTGAACACTTATATTTATTTTTGCACTTAAATTTGATGTAGTGTAATGTCTCCTATATTATCATTCTCATTCCTCCATACAAGCATGCGTATTCATGCCATAATAACTTTGTTGTCTATTAGTGGATCAACCCTTAAACTACCTTGTACATGATTTCATAACCTATCACCTCGTGATCTAAACTCCTATAATTCACATCCATGCCACCTCTTCACAAATGAATGAGGAAAGGAATGGAATGTGACTATTGTTGTACCTGAAAGGGTAGCATAAAAGATGGCTTTCAAAAATTACCTACAACCTAAATACTAACTAGTCCCTTTAACGTTTCTCTACATACATTGAGGCATAATGGAAGATTTTGGTAATCATGTGTCCAAGTAGACATGCTCGACGATGGTAATGGTAATATTCAATTTAGAAAACACCATTATTACCATGCATGCACTGTTAATTTTGAACTAGGGACTGAATCAACCAACAAGCATCGATTTTTCCTGTAACAAACATGGATGGATATCCAAACAAACAAGAACCAATTTCCGCAGTAGCGGTGCTTCAGAATGTCAAAGTTGTTGGTATATTTTGTCAAGCAAGTTGGCTACAATTTTTTAAATGTATCTAGAACTATATCCCTCCTTTTGAAAATGAATTCTCGTAGCATTTGCACGCAGGGAAAACATGTGTTCCAGGATTGAAAGTGAAAGTAACATAAGAAGTTATCACTCGTGTCATTGGGATGTCATAGGAAGGAAAACAATGGTTTAAGGAACATTATGAATCAACTAGAGCCAAGGGGAGCTTCCCTATCGCTAATAAATACATAAAATATATAGGGCAGGGCGTCAAGCATAATTCCTATCATGTCCTTGGGATGAAGTTCTGCAACACATCATTAATTACATAACATGTGAAAGGTGCACCTCTTTATGCATGGTTCACCATTTTTTATTCCTTCCCCATTTAAATCGTGGTCTCAAAATCAATGTGCCTTTATTTCTAATATGGTTGCTGTTCTCCATGGATACGAAGCACCAAGCATGTAAATACAATCAATTGGCTCACCACAGCTCATTATTTCTATTAGTTAAAGATGTATTTCATCAAATTGTGACCACTTCAAAATTGGGAAGCCTTTGTTGCACAACAAAATGTAGATTTTTCCAGAGCTATTGAACTAGTGGATGTACATACTCAGAATGAACAATATTCCTTTGAGGTAGTACGGTCCCCTACACAATCTAAAGATCAAACCTTGAGTGAAGTGTTGCGGAATCAATGGCTCAAAATGAAACATATTGCTACATATTTATCCCCTAGCATATCACAAAAATATGAGCACTAAAAGGAAACAACAACTATGGATGTTGAATAAAACTATAATCATTGAAACATTGCAACTAACACACAAATATCTTGTACCCATTTGCACAAAAGAAGCCACTTGACAAGTATCCTTTACATCAATTGTTACTTTATCCTCTTAGTCAACTGATGATTTACAACATTTAACTACTCAATTACACAAAATCAAATTGGAGCAAGACCAATTGAAGGACCTTGCCATTTCCCACTAAGAATGTGTGTTCATGTATCTAACATATTCACTAGATCAACAGAATCAAGTGAAAAGTAGTTGAGCACCACATGTATCAACAAGATACAACTCATGAAATATGAATAGAAACGCCAAGAAGACTTACTATAAGAAAACAATAAGATTTGTACTGTAACACCCCGGTTTTGACCCCATTTGCATTAAATGTATATGATGTATGTTTGTAATTAATCATGGTGTGGAGCTCAAGGAAAAATCCCCACCATCGATCTAACGTTTTATGTTCCGGCGATTAAAATCGTTGTCGATGGTATTTCGTGCTAGCCGACACATTATAATTTTGGCATCATGTAAATATGCAATTTAATTAAAACCCCCAGCCATCTATGTCAATGCTACAAATAATGATACGGGGGCATGATTTCCTAAGGATAAGTGGGGGGGGATATTTAACCTTTGGGGCCAATGGGGAAAAGCCAAATGTCAATGAAAGAACCCATCAAACAGTCAACTACCTTTCTTGTCTCATTCACCCAATCATTTAATTCTGCCAGAAATTGGTTGAAGTAGTTATTGCATGGGGATGGGAAGAGTATGGGCAAGGATATTCGAATTTGGGGAAAACCCATTTTTGGGGAAAAACGTTTTTGACTTTTGGGGCAAGAAAACACCCAAAATGCATGCCCATTTGGCCATACATCCACATTCTCCATTTTTCCTCACGCAATGAAGCTTGGGAGCTGTCTTACCTTCACGATTTTGCCTGCTGTGATTCTCATTCACGATTTTGGAGCTCCTGGGCGTTTTTCTCATCGTTAGTCATCCACGTTGGGCTCTCTCTCTCAAATGGTTGGAATTTTTCTGTGTGTGATTTTCGTTTTTGGGTTGCTGTGTGTGTCTTACCTCACGTGGGCAGTCTTTTCTTCCTTTTCCTTAGGCTGAGAATTTTGTTTTTGTAATGGTCTATGGTTGGGTTTCCTTACCCACGATTTTGTTGCATTTCTCCACCATTTTCCAAGCTAAAAATCAATTTTGGCTCTTGGGGCTGTTTTACCCACTACCATTTCTGATTTTATCTTCCAGGACGTTTTTGTCCATGCCCAGTACTGTAATTATTGTGTATTGTATTCATTTTTGGCCACGATAGGGCCGAAACGTCCATAGGATATGATTTGATGCTAGTGGGTTGTTTTCACCCACCTTGGCAATTAATTTTGTTACCGATTTGTTTTCCTCAACCCATAAATTGTGTATATTGTTGTGTATGCCTTTGTGATATGGTCTGTGTTGCATTGGGAGTGGAAATGGGGCTCGAACAACTTGATAAATCTAGTACATGAGGAACCTCACTGAGAGATCTCGAGCGCTGATTGTTCCTTACTGCACATCCTGAATAGCATTGGAAGGGAATGCATAGCTTGAGGGACTGCACAACAGAGAAGGGGATGATTCCTTGTGTTGGGTGTGTACATCTTGGAAAATCCAAGTCAGATCTTGTGTAGGTGTCCATGGCTCTATGGTTGAGCTCACTATCTTAGCAAACAAGCCTTTGCATCCCCTTGGCAGTTTGATAAACCCAAACATAACTTTGGCTTGACAGAGTTTTGACATATCTTTAGCTATGTGTGAGCTTGCTAGTTTCCTTTTCCTTGGGGAATCATGCCCAGCTTAGGGGTGGCAGTGTTGCTGAGATATTAAGGAGCACACTGGCCTATGGTTGGGTTGAACGTTGCAACGACATAGCTGGTTGTAGGACGAGCTTCTTCATAAGATAAGTATTCTTGTGTTTAAATCTGTGCATTTACATTTGATAATGAATTACAATGAACATGTGAATGAATGGAATGGATTTTCTTCCGTTGTATGTAAAACATTTATGCATATGTGCATGTTATTACTTCCATGCATTTTCATTTTATGTTCATGGGGGCTAGTTTCCCAGTTAGATAGTATTATGGTAGCGTCCTCTTCGTCAATCGAAGGGTTGGGGACGTTACATGTACTCTGCAGCACAAAGTGACCCAAATTGGACAATTGGATACATAGTTAGTCAATTTTCAACCTCCATCACAGGTCTATGTGGTATAATTGAAGGATTTGGGGACATGACTACAAATTGAACGACTTATTTCAAATTTACCTGTCAATTTCAAAAGGACTGGTAAGGAATTTTGTGAAGTTTACTTTCCAACATTCCTTAATGACAAATTTTTTATGGCACATAATATTGTTTGGAACCCCAATCATTTTGTGTGGGATATAGATTTAAGAGAATTTCAATTCTACTTATAGAATGAGATTCATAGAGCATATGAAATTAAGTTATACCAACAAACTAAGCTCAAATATCCCTTGTGGGTTCAACTTGAGGTTGATATATTTGCATATGTACTCAAAGAGCATTATATGTGCATTTCTCATCCTCAAAATCAATAAGTAATTCAGCAAGTATAGTCACCATTGCAGGTTTTATGAATTTCCATACTTAGCCAACAAAGGCTACGATACAAAGTTGCGAAGATCATTGGTGCAAGCTTCCCAATGAGCTTAAGAAATGCGAGCCACATTCATTACAAATATGCATGTAACCATGTATCATAGCCAACTATATGTCACATATGTCAAAGAACATTTCTTACAATGAACTGGTCTCCAATTTTTCTACCCTTTGTTATTATTTCTTGTTGTTGATTAGCAAAGCATTCATGCGGTGAATAAAAATAAAGCATTAAAACTATGGTGGAAACATGTAGATGTGCAAGGTTTCCATGCATCAGATAGTGCTACTAAGAGTTTTCCCTATAATCTCTAGTTAGCTTATGTTTCTTCCACTGGCATTCTAGGTTGTGACTTCGACTGATCATTTATACAAGGATGCACAACATCTTGAGTTTGGGGGAATTAATGGGCTTAGTAAATGTCTTATATTTTGCATTCCTTTTCCATTATCTTACACGTATTATAATCACTTATATCCATCATATGTGATTTTTTTACCAATATCTTAATTTTTTCCATGACTTCACTATCCTTGGAAACAGTACATTTACATACATGTTTTCATGTTAAAATAAATGAATCTTGCTTTGGATTAAGCTAAATACCTGAATTTACATATGGATCTGTTAGTAGTTTTTGTATCAAGATAAAAATGCAAATCCAAAAGGATGATTTTTTTCATTTTCAGGTGTTAGCCAAAATGTTGATGAGCGTTTATGAGTCTCTCATCATTCGTCACTAATAAGGATGGATTTTCAGTTTACTAATGAAGCCTAGACCACAATGAAGCAAATTTTTTGAAGTTGGGATAATGATCATCATCGACAAAAAAAAAGTGTTTGCACTGTGTTGTACACAATGAATCGATAGACACAAATCTGACAATATAGTGTTATGTGGCAACCATCCAAACAAGATCGATAGAAAGTGACATGTTTCTATGTCATGCCCTCTTCTTGAGGAATGTATTGCACCATGGTTCTCCCTCTTTTTGGGGAATGGATCCTATAGATAGGGAACTATTTTGGTAGGGAGTTAGATAGTTTCCTGAAAGAAGGGAAACCGCTCAAGAACTGTGTTTTGAAAATGTATAAATGAATGCTTTGAAGAACCTATGGGGGATTCCCTTTTTTGGAAACTAATTATACAAATCTTACTATCGATTGTTGAGTTATTATGAGCACCTTACCATGATTTAGCTAAGGATAGTCTAAGTGTTGTAGAGAATGGGTTTGTTGTACAATGTGCACCTTATACATTTATTGTTTTTGTATTCTTTCTTTAAGTATTTGGTTGTGTGATTTATGCTAATATAGAAAAATTTACCTCGTTTATTTAATGATAGTTTCATTGAGTAGTTTGATATTTCTTTCATGCAAAAATTATGCAAGCTTCAATATTTAGAGTGTGACCTACCATATTTGTTCTGTATGTGAAGAGTAGTAGCAATATGTTTGCTCGAATTATTATTATTATTATTATTCCACAAAAAAACCATAATTATATTTATAAAAAAAAAATTACATCCTTGAGTGCCATTATGGCATACGCTAATGACTTAGTTGGGCCAATGTGTATCGTCAAAACCAAAATAGTTCTGAAGTTTTATGATATGATCATTGTCACCCTTGTGCTTCACAAAATTCAGAAGATCATATCTATACTAATAAAACCCTATTGATATAGTTATGTTCATATCTCTATCGAGTCCATATATAGGTATTTGTTCGATGATACCATTATGAAAATGATAACAAAAGATTTAGCATTGGTAGAGTACAAAAATATAGGCACCAACATGTAGAGAAAAGAATGTGGTCATTTGAGAAGTGATGAGGTTAAAAACCAACTTTGTGGAAAGGGGTGGAAATATTCCTAGATATGTCCGCCCTTTTCTTATGCAATCTGCTAGAGTCCATATTGGAGTTGGAGGCCTTACTTGGAAAGGCCATCCACTTCAGTATTGTGTTCCTTGTATATATGGTTGAAAGAGATATATGTGAAATTTGTAGTGATCCTCTATACCTCCTCCAAAATAGAAAAATAATATTTTGAGATTAGTACTCCTTCCTGACCCACTGTATGACGTTTCGTGAGTCTCCAAACACTTTAAGAGTTTCTATTCCTTTCTCAACAACCAAGAGAAGGAGTAATTTTAGAAACAATACCTCAATAAAATTGTTTGATCTCTCACCTGAATTGATATGACCTAATTATATTTACTTTCATGACTATGGTTTAGTTTCTATTCAAAGTAAAGGTGTTCCTCATCAATTTTATTTTGTGTGCCAAGAATCGCAATAGTGCACTCAACTGGATGGATTTGGTTGTATTAAGTTGTTATGTTGTATAAACTCGGTAGGATTAGGATGTTTGTTACTAGAATTAGCAATTTTCACATATACTATATAAAATTTTGTTAGGATAGTGTTAAGACTCAGAGTTAGAATGAGAAGTTTCAGAAAGTTAAAAATCCCCAGGAAACACCTAAAGAGTGAAGAAACCTAGGATTTCACAACCAATGTAGGCATGATATGACTTAGGGGGGGCACTTATGGGGTTAAATATATATAATGTGACCCTAAGGGGAGCATATATGGGGCTAAGTGTATATGTAACAGGGTCATCCTAATGAAGGGGTCTCATGTGCAATGATTGAATATGTATACATATAGGTAATGTAGTCATTATCAAGGAACATGTGAAATCATTATATGAATGTATTGGGGTATTTGGAGAGGGATCTCCTATTCTTTAAGAAGTTATTGTGTAACTTATCTTTCTTCTCTATATTGGAGTTTCGCTTCACATTTACATTGTGGTACATGGTGTGTACTCTTCTCTCTTATTATAATTTGAAGGATTTGGTTCATAACAAGGCGTTTTCACAAGTATACAACCCCATGTTGATAATTTAAGTATAATTTATGGCATATCTTGGGCCAATAATCCTAAGAATTTCCAAATCCAACAACTTGTTTGATAGCATCGAGATTTTGTTGCTTGAATTCTTGAACTTTAAAGTCTTTATATTTCCACAAAAGGATATTTTCTCTCCCAATTGTCTTGTTCTCTTGGTGCATCCTTCCAATGCACGAAGTAATTTTGTTGTTTCATCTTCACATGCATGATAGATCTATGAGCCAACACCTTGTCTAATTCACATTCCCACCAATCTATGATCATGGAAGGCATCCTAGATGGTTCTTTTAGGCTAGGATTTTCCTCATCTAGTATGAAAAGTCACAATTTAATGAAAAAAATTGGGTGGAAGGAACTTAGGTGTTCGAGCAAATTCAATTTGCATGCAACATCCTCTACCTTCTCAAGTATTTTGAAGATTCCTTCATAACTTCACTGTAAATCATAGCACATGCCTGCTGATGATTTGAACTAATCCTTAGTCAACTTGAGAAATATCTTGTCACCTACTTGAAACTAAATCCCTTCTTCCCTCCTCCACCTAGGAATTCATCTTCTCATGTGTTGTGTTTAGCTATGTGTTTCCTCTCTAACTAAGCTTACCAATACGTAACAAATTATAGGGGAGATGGGTTTCTCCCGTACAAGCCTATAAATCATGTGTGCAACATTGTTGGTTGCTTCCTAGTGTCTAACTCAAATGAGCTGAAACTAATAGTAAAACTCTTATACAAGTTATAATTAAGTTGTGTTGAATTTAATAGATCCAACTAGTTCATTTGGTCCACCTACACGAAATTAATCATGTAGTTCTCCAACAAATAGTTGGTCTGCTCTATATACTTGTCAATTTGACTTGAGATCATCAATAATTGCATTCTTGTAAGCTTGAACAATTTTGTCCAAACCATATAATGAACCTAGAGTATTTGTCCAACACAATGTTCAATGATAAACCCCATTACTCCATGACATACTTGAAAAACATCCTTGTGACATCTTTTTCCGAGAAAGGCACCTTTGTGGGCATAAAGGTTGCATAGTTGGAAAATATCTCTACTACTGCAAAGATTCCATTGTAACATTTTCTCATTCGCACGTGAGTCATAAAATTCAATGAAACACTTTCCCATAGTTTATGTGGCATGGGAAAGGGATCAAGTAGATCTACTAGCATATTGGTGTTAATCTTGTACTGTTGCAAACTATGCAATTCTACACAAACTCTTTGACATTCTTCTTTGTGTGCTCCTAGCAGTAACCTTGTTATAGTAAGGTGAGGGTCCTTTGCACACCCGAGTGCTTGGCACAAAGCGATTCACGATGATCCTTTAAGAACTCTCTTCATAGGTTATTACACTTAGGTACATAAATTCGACCACCAATGTAAAGCAATTTGTCCTTCAGGCAACAATGATCGAAGTTCAAGGAACAGTCAAACCTTAGGTGAGGATGAGCCGAACAATCTACAACGTGAAGGGGATATGCAACGTGAAGAGGATATGCAACGATAATCTGCATGCAAAGGAAATCTGTAGGATCATGATCGATCGTTTGAGTGGTTTGAGATTGTCGTCATGAGACCTTTGGGGATTGATCCTGCTACAGGTGGGGATCGTATCGGATTGTGAAGGGATCAGATTTGGAAGCTGGATTTGAGGTTGCCTCAAGGGGATACAGATCAGGGGCTGAGAGGAGTTAGCAGGCCCAAGGGGCTGAGAGGAGTTAGCAGGCCCAATGGTAGTTGAGGAGGGTGGATCTGGGTCGCCCTCTTCCCAAATCTTGAAAGTGTTCACGCAATTAGTTTCTACGCAAAGTAAGAGAGTTTCTAATGGAGTGCCACCCCNCACTAGTAGACCGGGTACTGATAGGGAAATTCACTGGACTCTAGCCATCCCCGAAATCCAATGAGGATGGGTTCAGAGGAACTCGAGGCCTATGATCATGAAAATTTAGCATCATACTTAATGGCTCGAGGCTATTTCTTGTTTGACTTTGAATATAAGGAGGACAAGGAGATAATATTACGAAATGGTCCCTATTTCATGGGGCTGCAAGGCCTTTACATGAACGGTTGGACGCCAGACTTCGATCCCAAGGCAGATATTCCTAAATCCGTCCCAGTTTGGGTTAGGCTACCAAACCTACCAATGCACTGCTGGAATCCAAAATCACTCAAAGCAATTGGAAACATCCTGGGTAGGTATATCGACATGGCAAGTACAAAAGACCAATATTTCTGTGCCCAGATATGTGTGGAGGTGGATCTAGAATATAGATTACTGGAGGCAATCAATCTCATGATCGAAAACTAGTATCACTACCAAAATAAGGACTATGAAAAAATGCCATTTAAGTGTAGAGGATGTCATGAATACAGGTATTTCTTCTGGAACTACCCACAAAAGCAGGAGGTCCAACAAGAAAAGGAAGAAGGATGGAAAGCAGTAAAGAAGAGAAAGATAAAATAAACAAGCCGGGAAGTGCAAACGAAAGAGGTGAGAAAAACACACCGGGGAAAACCTCTCCGGAAGGAAATCTAGAAATACGGAAGGCCATGGAGACTAGGGGTGTACCTCTTGTTATAGAAGAGAACCCCAACAATGGAGAATATAAGGAAATAGAGAAAGAAGTTTCCTTATATGACCAGACTGAGAAAGATGTTGCCCCACTGACCCAGTCAGATTTAGGAGCAGAGGTAGTAAAGGAAGGAGGAAATTAGGAAAAATTAGAGGAGGAATCTGATACTGATAAAGAGGAATAAGAGGAAGGGGAAATTGAGATGAGTACACCTGACAAGAAGAAGGAAAGAGGAAGGAAATCAACCAAATAAGTGAGGGAACAAGCCACATATAAGGAAAAAGTACAAGGCTCTCAGTAAACCTTGGAAAAACTTCTTTGAAATCCCAGAAACACTTGACAACAAGGGCAATTCCAGAAAGGGATTCCCTCGTCTACCAAAAGTAAGTAATGAAGGTACTCTCCTGGAACTGTAGAGTTCTGGGCAGTAAAGTTAAGGAATATGCTATGAAAGACTTGATTGGATTATCCCAACTAGACATTTTACCAATCCAAGAGACCAAGATGGAGAAAGGAGCATTTCTCCAGATAAGTGCAAACTTTTGGAAGAAAGGACGAGGAATTATAGTCAGTTCCAGGGGAGCCTCTAGAGGAATTGGAAGGCTTTGGGATGATCATAAATTTGAATTAGCTGAAACCAAGCGATGTTCTCATTGGATTCTCACTACGCTGCTGCAGAAAGAATCTAATATCCAGGTAAGACTCTTTAATATTTATGTACCTGCCTCATATGCTGAAAAAAAAAGTTTGTTGGAATCTACTAAGGGATGAAAGGAGAAACTTGATGGGCAATGTCATTCTAGTCGATGATCTAAATGCCATTTTAAATCAAGCTAAAAAAAGAGGAGGGTCGTTAGTCAGAGATCCTATAAGGGAGAAAGTTAATGATATTATCTTGGACTGGGATCTATCAGATGTCATACCATCTAAAGGAAAGTACACCTGGAATAATAAGAGACGGGGGCCAGGGCACATAGCTGCTAGGATCAATAGATTTTTGTTCCAAGACTCCTTTATCCTTCTGGGACTAAATCCTTCCTCCAAAATATTTCCGTTTTGGGGTTCAGATCATAAACCTATCCTGCTAGAGATGAGGAAATATTAGAACCTCGGTCCTATTCCCTTCCAATTTCGCCCTCTGTGGGCCTCTCAGAAAGAATTCTT
The DNA here is from genome assembly GCA_001517045.1 of Pseudotsuga menziesii. NCBI lineage: Eukaryota > Viridiplantae > Streptophyta > Pinopsida > Pinales > Pinaceae > Pseudotsuga > Pseudotsuga menziesii. Next base: position 312,330 of record LPNX010919848.1, read on the forward strand.
GGGGATTGTAGCTGAAACTTAGTCAGATCCGGTCACAGGCTCTCCATTCTATGTTTGGGAAGAAAAATTGCAAAGAGTCAAGAAGGCGCTCAAGTCACGGGCCAAATATGTAGCACCACCAGATCGGAGAAGAGCCAAAGTCGTGCTATCACTAGAGGCCCATCACATCTCCATGGAGACAAACCGGATTTCAAAGGAGGATTTAAAAAAGGAAGTAAATCTACAACGAGAGTTACACGCTGCCTATAGGCAGGAGGAATAATTTTGGAGACAGAAAGCCAAATGTTTCTGGATTAAAGCTGGGGATCGGAACACTGGATTTTTTCATAAACAGGAAGAGGCAAGTAAGAATTATAAAGTTGTACATGAGATTCACTCTTAGGATCAAGTTATCTAGGACTTTGAAAAAATCAAAATGGAATCTACTCTTCACTTCAGCGCCGTCTATTCACCAGAGCCAGTGACCAATTCAACGAATGAGATTATGGAAGTAGTCCCAAGGCTAATCAAAAGAAAGGATAACACCATCATGATGCAAAGGATCACGATTGAAGAAATAAAATCTATCGTGGAAGACATGGAGGATGATAAGGCACCAGGCTCGGATGGGTTCAATGCAAATTTTATTAAGGTGTGTTGGGAAATTGTTATGAATGACTTATTTAAAATTGTGGTAAAATCTCAGCTGTGTGAAAAAATTGGTGGAAGCACAAATCATGCATTTCTAGCACTTATCCCCAAAGAGAAGATGCTATCTCCTTTGACATATTTCATCCCATCTCTCTATGTAATATCGGCTATAAGATAATCACCAAAATTATGGTTGGGAGATTAAAAAGCATCATGGCACATATCATCCAGAGAATCAAGGAGGCTTTATTAAAGGCAGGAGAATATGTGATAATATCATTTTGGTTCAATAGGAAATACAATCCAGTTTGAATAATGGTGAAAAAGGTATGGTGGTGAAAATAGACTTAACCAATACGTTTAACAGATTTTGTCATTCCTTTCTTTTTCAAGTAATGGTATTGTATGGTTTGATCCAAGCTTCATTCGTTGGGACAAATCCTACATAAGTAAGCCTTGGATTTCTCCCCTGGTTAATGGAAGGGCGTCAACCTTGTTTCAAGCCTCTCAAGGCCTGAGGCAAGGCTGCCCGTTTTCGCCATTGCTCTATGCAATCCAAGCCTATGTGCTTAGCCTTCAACTCGAGTAAGCTACGAGGGACCAAGATTTAATTAGCATGAGGATGGCTTGGGGAACTAAATACATCAATCATGCATAATTTGCAGATGACATAATCCTACTTGGATGCGCCAGCAAGCTCAAAGTGAGAAGATTCAATACTGAAATGGACTTCTACAACCAAGCTTATGGAAGCAAGCTAAATTTAAGAAAGAGCTTGATTTACAACTGGAATATAAACCCGAGGGAGATGTATGGAGTGTACAATATTTTAGAAATTGAAGGATTAACTATCTGGGATTCCTTTAAGTATCTGAGGGTTCCAATTTTAAAAAACAAACCGAAAATTTCAGTTTGGAGTCCATTGATTGAAAAATTAAAAAAAAAAATCCTAGCTTGGGGAGCGGTTTGGTTAAATCTAGAAGGGAAACTAGTAATGATAAAGGTTGTAATAAAAAACTATCCCCTTTATCAATGTTCAAATCTGTTGGCTCCTTCCAAAACTCTCGCAACAATAGAAAGCTTGTTGAGATCATTCCTTTGGAAAGGAGGGAAAAATGGTGGAGGAAAGAAATTTTCCCTTATCAGCTGGAAGAAAAGTAAAATGTCTCGGACGGAAGGAGGTATTTAGATTAGAGATCTAAAGTTGCAAAATTTTGCGATGGGAGTTAAACTTCTTTGGAATCTAATCGATACAAAGCCTTCCTGGAGCAGTTAGGTGCTTAGACACAAATATTTTTCAGGCTCAAGGGTCCAGTGTATGGATTCTGAATCAGTGGTCAAGCAAGGCTCTCCCATTTTTTCTCCCTGCAAGAAGGCCCTGCCCCGATTCAAAGAATATCTCCATTGGATTCTAGTTAATGGTAAACAAGTAAGGCTTTGGCAGGACTCTATCTTAGGGAAACCCCTCCTCCCCTCACTACCAGGCTTCAAAAGCTGGTTAGAAAGGCAAGGTTTAAACACACCGTGGGACATCTCTCGATGGGACAACAAACAACCCTGTCGATGGATTGGATGGTCTACGCCGGAGTGCCTAGTAGAACTCGAAGGAGAGAAGAAACAGTTCCTATAGCAATTAACGGGTTCAATGCCAATGGCGAGAAGAAAGAGAGATCGATAAGGTTGGGATTGCAACTCTGATATGTGCACCTTTGCACAAGGATACATGGTGTTCTTAGCGATTCCAAGCATTCCCAACAATCCGTTGGTTTGGAAAATAGTGTGGGAGGTCAAAACATTGCCAAAAATTGATATATTTAGCTGGACGCTGGTGCATTGAATGATTTTAACTGGTGATAATTTATAAAGGAGAGGATTCACTGGCCCATTTCATTGTCCAATGTGCTCTGAATGCAAAGAAATCATCCATCACCTGTTCTTAGACTTCCCTTATACCAAAAACTTGTGGGATCAACCGATTAGTCCATGGTTTGACATGACTAAGACGCCTAGAAATATTCAGCAGTGTCTTGTCAGCTGGGAGAAAGCGTATAATGGAGCATTAGACAAAAAGGAGTTAAATAATGTTGGTTGAAGCTCCCAAAACTCATCTTTTGGCAGATATGGATTGAACGCAACCTTAGAATCTTCCAAGATAAGGCCCAACCACCTGGAAAAATCGTAGCTAAGGCGCAAGCTCTCATGAGAGAGATTCTAAATGTGACTTTGCTTCCAAAAAACAAAACCAAACTTACGGCCAACAAAGTTAATTGGATGCAATCCTTCAATCTTTCTGATTTAGATACAGATATGGCCAAGTGGACGTTGGAAGTTTGGGAAATCAGATTAGATCAATCTCAATTTGATAACTGGATGAAAGAGAGGAAAATCTTCAAATTATTTTTTAACAGAGCTTCAAAGGGGAACCCAGGGATGGTGGGAGGGGGAGGGGTCATTATCTGCCCTGAAGGGGAAATTGAAAATGAATACTACTGGAATATAGGGAATGACACCAAAAACATGGCTGAAGCTTATGGGATTTGGCAAGGACTTAAGCAACTGGAAGACAAGGGAATTGATGAAGCCATTATTTTTGGAGATTATCAATTAATAATCCAGGTGATAAATGGAGCAAGTCATTATCAAAATTTAAGGCTTGATAGACTGCTCAAAAGAACTATCTCTATCTTTGAGTATTTTCGACGTTTAGAGTTCTTTCATATTCTACATGAGCTAAACTCCAAGGCGATCAAGCTGCTAATAAAGCAATGGTATTAAGCATAAATGAGCTCTCCATAAATCTTCGCCTTTTTCAGTTTTACCTCCTTAAGAGGCAAGGTCCTACACATCCGCTTGACCATTTTTTATGTTAGTTTGATTGAGCAAGGTTGCAGTGGAATTTGTTGGCACAAGCTGCTCTAGTTTCTTCATAAATCAGATATTTGTATCTCTTTCAGTGGTTTCTCAACTGCTAATAAAGCAATGGTATTAAGCATAAATGAGCTCTCCATAAATCTTCGCCTTTTTCAGTTTTACCTCCTTAAGAGGCAAGGTCCTACACATCTGCTTGACTATTTTTTATGTTAGTTTGATCGAGCAAGGTTGTAGTGGAATTTGTTGGCACAAGCTGCTCTAGTTTCTTCATAAATAAGATATTATGTATCTCTTTCAGTGGTTTCTCAACAGCTTCTAATATATTAAACATAATCGTTCTTGTTAAAAAAAAATTGACCTTCACCAAAACCTCCTGGTATTTCCCTTCCGTTCTTGTTTCATGATGTTCAATGCTATGAGGTCAACCTCCAACCATGCTCTTATCCTTTCTTACAAATATACCAAGAATCGCACTTGATTTTTGGTCAACATTAACAAAGGTCCATCCTCCTCTACTACCACGACAAGTTGTGCCTTCCAACTTAGAGTCTCAACAACCTTGTTCAAATTGCTCGGTTAGTACTCAATTGTCATGGAAAATTTTGAAAAAAAGTCTTTCCAATGGGATTGCTTAAGTAACAATTAAATAGCATCATGAAGTGACTAGTCATTATTTTGCCTATTTTCACCACAAGTAGTGTCTACACACCTATAGGGGGTGCACTATAAAAGTCATATATTTTTCACGAACACGACACCTCCATTCTCTATCTTGGAGATTTTTGCTCTCAGAATATATCGATTGACCTTCCTACATTAAAATCCCACTAATGACCAGTGTGATGTAAGGATATCGTGAAGGCCTAATGAATCTTACCTCAATTAGCTTAGACAATTTCCTCTTGATCTCTTCCAACCCCTACATGCACAATCTATATGGATCCTTTGACATGGGTTTGGATATGTTTCAAACTCTAGATGATGGTCTACTACATGTCTCAATGAGATTCATTTTTCCAAAATCTATAATAGGCAATACACAAAACATTTAGTGCATGGGAAAATATCGATGGACCAAGTGTCCCCATCCCTCCCTTGTCTCTTTCCATCAATGTTTCAAATTAAAGTGGTGAACCCGGTCACCAAGATGCTTTATTCATACTCATTGCAAATATCAACCACAAGTTTTTATCAAGTCATCTTGTTGTTGTGTGCATAACACAAGGATTCTTTTGACCAAAGATCACCAATTGTTCCTTGAACAACACGAACACTACCTTTGCTATCCTTAAAAATACTGATTAAGGATGAATTCAAAGTTGTCCATATTCATCACCTTGAAGTCGACTTTCCCTTTCCATTATCGAAGTTTAGCATGAACCTTAGTCACAATGCTAGAAATTGCCTGTACTTTAGATTTCATGGCATTGACTAAAGCACCACAAGAAGTAAGTCTAATCCCAAGTTCTTTTGTCAAACCTTCTGAAGGAAGTTGTGTGAGTTGTTAGTGTCTAACATTGGCTTCATCTTTCTATTGTTTAGGATGACATCCACATAACAAAGTTGGTTAAGGATCATACGTTGGTTTCCAACCAAGTTGCCCAATATTTGCATTAACTCATCCTTTTCCCCCAAAGTCACCTACGTCCAAATTGTCAAAGTATTATCATCATGAAATTCACAAATATTACCTTGAGCAAGTTTCCTAAGGGTATCGTGTAACTAATCATTCAGGTATGCCTTATTGCATATCTATCTTGATCGATCTACCCTTGAACCTAAGACGATACTCACTACACCATCCATCACTATCGTATATTCTATCACACTATCAAAGTGCTTCCAAATGTTTTTTGGCACATTCGACCACCATTTTCACAATCTGACAATCACTTACCACAACAATTATGCACTCCCTTCCACCAGGTCTAGAAAATTCTCTCTACCTTCTACGAAGACATTGCTTGGAACTACTTTGCACCACCATAATGGGGTGGATGTCTTCCCAAGACTTTCTTTGGTGAGTGCCATCAAGGGAAAAAACTATTTCCTTTGTACGTCATCTATTAATGAGGCTTTGGAAAAAACTTTCCCCAATTCTAGTGAGGAGAGCATGAACATTGCTTTTGATATCAACTGTCACAACCCCAAATCTTAGTGCTAAAAACACAACGATTTATTTAATGCTTATGCAACACTACCTTAATTTGGTCATGGAGGCTTGGTTGCTTGAGACTATTTATTAGTCAATGGACTATTCCGCTTCATCTATAGATAGACTATACCTCCACTCTAGACTACAAATTTGTTAGACTTTCAACCAACGCCTAATGAACTTCCCATGCCCAACTGTTGACTTAATGCAAGATGTGTTTACTTATGTCTTGCTATACTTAAAAATTTATATTCAACATAATAAAACATATCGATCACAATACACAACATAGGTTTCGACATCCAAACTAGGTGTTGTCAAGCTTTATTATTGAGGAATTATAAAATATAATACAGTGGGGTAGATTTGGCATAAGGTCATGATTTCAATACAAAGGAGGATCTAGCATACTACCCATATCCATTTAAAGTAAACAACCAATCCTATGCATCATTCACCCTTTGCTAACTTGCATGCCTACAACCTTTATCTCTCCTTGTAGGTTTATCACCAGCAGATCATGTTCTTTAACAACTTTGGTTGCCTCAACAACCATTCAATGCAAAGTTCAAAACCCTTAAACTTGGCTCCCACTAGATTCCCTTTGCACTTATCTCACCTCCTCCTTATACTTATCGAATTATTCTAACCAAATTCATCAAGTATAAGCACCTACTCCATCATCCAAGGTAATTTGGACAAAACTTCACAATGTCCTAATTGTCAAGGCCCCTTTGATTGTAAAGTGGCCACACACTTAGACACAATTTGACCAATTGTGCCAATGGAACAATATTTGCAAGTGTCGACTTGGTCCGATTCTTGGTCATGCCTCTTTATTTTTGCACCAACCCTTGTTACTTATTCAACCACTTGTTGATGCAATCGAACTCCTTCACCATGAATTTTGATTGCCTAGTCATCCCCATCTAACCTTGTAGCAATGTTTCTCCAACATACTGAGCATTCCCATATCAATCAAGCAAGGCACCTAGGATTGTTGGAAGGTGAGGACTTTACACCTTGCAAGAAACCGATTTATGTGACTAATTGTGAGCATGTATCCAATGATTATAATACGAATGGCGATAATGTGTAGCTATTCGCTCAAAATAGATATAGTACTATCCTTGCATTAAGAAGGAATACTGATAGGAAAAAATACATGAAGTGGAATTTCATGGAAAACTAGAGAATCATGTGTAGTTATTATTGATTTGTAGCTAGTGTTGCATGAGTTGTGCTTTATTTAGATATTCCATAAAATTAAATCCATTGAACATGATAAACAAGACAAATAAATAGTTCAAAGACATTTTAGAAAAAATAAATTAGTTGATCAATATTTAGAAATAGAAATAGAAGATTTGCATTCTGTTTACACTATTTCTGCATATCAAATTCAATTTAAAGATATGGAACATTTTTAAAGGAATGTTAGTATTATGCATTATAAGGATGGGTATGACCTGATCAAACTTCTCCAAAAATTGAAAGAGTTTTGCAAAAATTAAGTGAAGATGAAATAATAAAGATCTTCAAACTGTTGAAGATTATGTAACTTCGGAAGAGATTATTCTCGTATTCTTGATGTATTATTATTTTACTTCCTTCGGAATATATTATTATTGTAATCGATCATGTAAAACCCTAAAATAATTCAAGTGAAAACAGTCAAGTCGTCCCCACAAAAACCATTGGGTAAAATTGCCTCAACATTGGGTAAATTTTCCCCAGTGAAGTCAGCCCAGTTAGTGGAAAAATCAATTGGAAATCAAGTATGAATAGAGAGGACGCACCTCTCATTTGGCATCATAAAGAACTTAAGCATATTCACTAGAGAGAGCATGAGAACACGTTCTCTAGAGAAGGGAAGAGTATCCGCAATTGTGAAGACATCTTATTCTTGGGGTTTTCTATCTTATCTTATTCTCGGGATGTTTTTGTGGAAGAGCCTTTAGCTCCTAGATTGTAGTAGAAGACATTGTAGTTACTAACAAATCTATATGAAATAAGTTTTTGGGTTTTCTTTCCTTTAAGGCTTTCCTGGAGGCGAAAATTTTGTGTCGATTTGTTTTGTTGGGCCTGTCTTTCTTTCAGTGATCATAGTGCATATCGTCCTAGTGCATATGGTTCTTGTGATATAATGCAAATTGTTTGAACATCTAATGTAACCATCTTTGAAATATAAAATTCTATCATGGTATTAGAGTCATGCTTAAAGAATTCAATGCAACAGTTGCAACTGTCGAAGATTACGACTCCATTCTTCTAGCCTTTCCATCCATGGATTAAGATTGACTTTTACATCATTGAAATCACGCTAGGAGGGCACATCTTTTTGTGGAAGATTCAAGTTTTGATCTAAAACTATTAGGGTCAAGAACTAGGTCTCCATATTTTGAGACTTTATGTCCACCATTTGGGTTCGACCCAAGCATTCTCCAACTCTCCCTACGAGGGTTCGAACTCAGATCCGAGGATTTTAATTTTTGGCCCTATCACTACTACTTGGGAAAAATTAGGGCATCATATTTTTTGTAGTTTTGTCCACAGGTTCAAAATAAAATGACCATTGCTGAACTTGCCTTAGGGAGGCACATCTCTCTCTCAAATCAGATTTGCAAGATTCCAAAGTTGGGAAAATAGGGTTTCTCTGTCAAACCCTAGGGATATCAAAAATCATATTTTTGAAGACATTAGAGCAAGAACCTGGTTGGATCACTCTTATTGGTAAACACTATTATCTTTATTTCCATTTGAGGTTCTCATTTTATCAAGATGAAAAACAATACTAAGCTTGAGGACAAACTTAAAGCAACTAAGAAATTTCGGGAATGGAAGTATAGAGTGCTTCTCATATTAGAAGAACATGACTTGAAAAACTATGCCAACGAAGAAGTTGCAGAACCATAGGGAGATGAATACAAAGCTAGACACAAGAAGAATATGGTCAAGGCCAAGAGGATCGTTGTTGAATCCATCAAGGATCACAGTGATCATGTTATCACAAATATTCTAGTTTCCCCTTTGAGATGATCTTGTTCAAGATTCTAGAGGGAAGGCAACTAAATTTGTGACCTACAACAGCCAAGACCTCCGAAATGGTTCAATTTTCATACTGGTCAAGGCTACCAACACTTTAAACCAATCCTAAAGCTAAACCTAAGGGGCTTCCCTATAACCAAGAAAACCTTGTAAATTGATAATATAAGTGGATTCATGAAGGTACTTTGATTACATCTCTTAGTTCTTATGGTTAATTAAAGGTTGAATCAAATTCTAATAGATGAGATGTGCCTATGTTGAAACTCCCCAATTTCTCCTAGGTTTTAGCTATGAAAATAAAATCTAAGGTTAAAGAGGTAAAATTAAATAAAATTAGGCATGAAAATTAATTGCTAGGTGAAGGATGTGTCAATTAAAAGTGATTCTAGCAATACCTAGATCAAGGTTCGATCCAGAATGAGTAATTCCCCGAGGAGGGTGATTTTCCACAAGAGAAACCAAATGGAGTCTGGTTCACATGAAAATGGGTCCCTATAGGTTTTAGGTGATTTCCAACTTGGGTTTTAAATTTTAAAGGTGGTTGAAGCCTAGAACTAGGTGAACCTACAAACAAAGGATTTCAAATGAGGGTTTTAATTTTATTATTATGCCCGAAATTAAAAATACTAAAAAATAAAGTGTAGAAAATGCTTAACTTACCTGGAAATGAGAGATGCCATTAGATGTCTCCCTTTGTCTAACATTGTCAACTTGGAATCTTGATTTTAATTCCGATTGAATAGCCAACTTACCTAGTGCGCCCTCCTACCAAAGAGAAACCAAACACAATAAGAATCAGCTAAAATTGTGCTTGAATTTAAGTCTAACAAGCAAGAAATAAATGCAAGAAGAAACGAACGATTCATGAATCAAATGCTAAGAAAATTTGACAAGCAAGACCCCCTGCAACGATTTAGAGAGAGAGAGAGAGAGAGAGAGAGAGAGAGAGAGAGAGAGAGAGTCACCCCTCTAAGTCACCCTATAACAAATGTGTCCTTATACAAGTGAATCAACACTAAAGATACGCCAAAAATAAACTCTAAACATCTAGTGCCCAAAGAGACTCAAAAATACAAGAGTCACAAACTTCTCAGAGATTTCACAAGTATGGAAAAAGATATCCTATTACTATTTGCAATACAAGAGCCAAAGTCTCGATGGGATACAATGAGTGGTCTCCTCTCTTAAATAGTTTTGAGAGAGACCAAATCTCTAACCAACTTTTTAATCTATGGTTGAGACCAAAAGATACAATGATGATAATCAATGGTGGATATTATAATCTCTCACTCAAATGGGTCAACTAAACAAATACAATTGAGGGGGGGGATTACCTCATAAATCCCATTTATACAACATTATAAATCATTATTATTGTAATTTTGACACTTATGGGACATGGGGGGATCATTAGCAAGTCCCCCTTGCATATTTTTAAAGTTACAACTTGATTTACACACTTTTATTTTGGCTATTTTACTCAATTTCACCCCATCGGGGGAAATAAAGTTTATGATGATCACACATAATAAAAGTGCCATGAAAAGTTCCCAAAATCATATTGGGATCCATGCCAACAATACCCATGTCACACTTTGTGTAGAGCCCCAACTGGGTCTCTTTTAACTTTTATTTACAGTCAGAAAATTCACTTTACATATACAGTTTGAAAATCTATAAATTTGTTTTATCTACTTCTAACAATTTACTGTTAACTGTGCAGGTAGCAAAGATAATCACAGCATATAAAATTTTGAAATTTAATTAACAGAATTTGCCATAATAATGGTGGAAAATACCTGTAGGTAGCTAGTAGGTCCACCTTTGTTGCTGCCCTTGTTTGTCGTTTTTACTTGCTTTTCCTGCAACCAAAAGTCCTTCCCAAGTTCTGAAACTCAACCAGTCCAAACCAGTCTTACCACCCTGCCAACTCGCGAGGTCTCACCGACCACCCAGCTCCAAAGGTACCCCTTTGGACCCCCGAGCCCAAACCGAGTACAAGCCCTAAGCTGTTGTATCCCCTCAAAAAAAACAATCTCCAACAAAACCCCCTTCTTTGCCGCTCTGCTCTCCCAACCTCTGCTCTCCTCCCAACTTCTCCCAAAATCCTAAGGTAAAAAAAAAGATCCCCTTCTCCTCCCTCCTTTCTCCCTCTTATCCCCATGTTTGCCGACCTTTCCTCCCCATTACTACCCCTATCTTCATCATAAATTTTTCCACCCCCTTCCATCTACCATGTAAGTCCTCGAGCTCTCAACTTGGACTTGGACTCATTTAATTATTTAAATTAATATTTAAAGGTGTTGGTTGGGGTCACTTCTCAACCGAAATTTCTAATTCAATTAATTTTAATCCTTTGATTTAATATAATAATTTTAAACATATCCTTACTCTTATTTCAATATTTGACCATTTAATTAATAAATAATAAATGTTATATATATTATATAGTTTAAATTTGCACGCTTCACCAATTTAATTTAATTAACAGTAATTGTCAATTGGTTAATTACACTTACCTAATCATTTAATTAATGAATTCTAATATTTATAATATGTAAATTCCCTTTAATTATAAATTCACTAATTCAATTTATCGATTATGAACAATAATCCTATCAATGTGTAATTATATTAATTAAATAAAATTCACTATGATTTAATCGACTCATATACCTATTTCCATTCTAATTACACCTTAGTTTGTAATTAGCTAATTAACAATCATTACTAAAGATAAGCATAGTCTTGTTAAAATTAATTAACATTATTAACACATAATTAATTTAAGGGATCGAGTTACTATCAACTTATTTAACCTTATAGTTACATTTCAACCCTTAGTCTTGGCTAATTAACTCATTAACAATCAATCAAGCATTCTAATCAATTGCATTAGTCACTACCTAGGTTAACCATTTCTTTGTTTATTATTCAACCATAATTAATTATTAATGGACAATAATTAACCATTAATCAACATTATTAACCCTAATCATCATTATTAACTTAATCGACATTATTAACATTGATCAACAATAGTTAATTACTAAACGACAGTAATTAATATTAAGCGACACTAATTGACATTATTACTCAACAATATTTCATGTAATTCATAATATGTAGGCGAGTTATGTAAGCATAGCTACTACTTACATTCCTCAGGTAAGTACACTAAAAGTAATAATTCACATACATCAATCATAATCAAGGAACTTATTATTTACCGACACATGTTTTAGCATAGTTTACAAGGTATGATCCATTAGCTTACTGAAATCCATGTTACGACAATTCATACATCACTGATTTACAACACATACTGACCCAGGGTTTTACACACCTACAGTTAGATCTTGTTTTCACCCCTACTTCACGCTACATCTATCTACCTACATCATTACTAACTTCCACATCCTATCCTGTCCTCTGCTAGACTACCCTGGAATGTCAAGTCATGACCGGTTCTAGCTAGAACCCGTAAGCGAAAGTGTCGACCACATTAACCAAGCTTCCCCAGCAGGAAACCACCAGTCATCATCACACACCTTGGGGAGCACGCCGTAGCACAGCCCTCCCATGACTCTGGGTTTCGGGGATAAACGGTGGGTAAAGCCTCCACCCCCCCTTAATGGAACAAGGGACTATGTCTACTCGACATAACAACAGCATTGCACTTGTACTCGGTCTGTCATCGTATAACCGATCTGGGCGGTTGAGTTTCCTGGAACTCTACCCCACTCATGTCATAACATACATCATAATAAACAGCATAATAACCATACGAAAGTAAATAATGCATCATTCGCATACCATTTTATCTTTAGAAGTCCATGTCCCTGAGGTCCTCCCACCTCGTAGGATCCAGCTATCACTTAGCCGTTTCAACCTGTAAGTCAGTCCTCGACATACAATATAGGATATCGTGCATAATCCTCGATATGTAAAAATATATCTCATCATAACATGACAACAATAAACTCATTCATTCGCCATGCACCTGACATAACATTCATTATTTCAACATATATCTGTAACGGTATCCACGTACCCATCATTCAGTAATTTCCATACATTTGACATAATTAACACATGATACATATCTAAACATGACTACTGACCATAATACTATCATCACACACACACACATATATATCGGCAAAATAATAGAACCATATGTCCACAGTGTCGTCAAACCGACGAGGTCTCACAATCTAACAAATACAACATATAATAGTAGTTCAGGTAGAAATGTCAAAACGGGGTGTTACATACACCCACCCTTCAGGAAACTTCATCCCGAAGTTATGGTCAAAATAATGTGGGATAATCACGACGCATAGTCTCTGCATCCTCCCAGGTAGCAGACCCTGGGCTATATCGGTTCCACTGGACCTTAAATTGGTCCACCAAACGGTACCTCAACTGTTTAACCCTGCGGTCCAATATAAGTAATGGTTCGACCCTAATGGTTCCCTCGTCCGAAACCTACAGTTCCTTCCAATTTATTTTATGTGACTCATCAGCTACATAATGTCGTAAAACAGATACATGAAAAACATTATGAGTTTTGTGCAAATGGGGTGGTAGCGCAAGATGATACGCGACAGGTCCAACCTTTTCTAAAATTTCAAAGGGTCCTATAAATCGTGGTGACAACTTTGTCCCTTTCCCAAACTTGATGGTACTTTTGCTAGGCCTGATGCGGACGAACACTGCATCACCAACCTTATAGCTTCGGTCAACCCTATGCGCATCGACATAACTCTTCTGTCTATCCTGTGCTTCCTTTAACCGCTGTCTAATCTGAACAACCTGTTCTTCCATCTCCTGAATCAACTCAGGTCCTATAATTACTCGATCCTCTAACCTTTCCCAACTCAATGGTGTCCTGCATGGCCTTCCATATAAAGCTTCATATGGAGGCATCCCAATTGATCTATGGTAACTGTTGTTGTAAGCAAACTCCACCAAAGGTAAGTGCTTTTCCCAATGAGTTTGTTGATCCATGACATACATTCTAAGCATTTCCTCCATCACCTGATTCACTCTTTCTGTTTGCCCATCTGTCTCTGGATGGTAAGCAGTGCTTAGGTTCAACTGAGTACCCAACGCCGACTGCAAACTCGTCCAAAACCTGGATGTAAACCTGGAATCTCTATCTGATATAATATTCTTGGGAAACCCATGGAGATGAACAACTTCATTTATGAACACACGTGTTACATCCGTGACATCATAGGTCTCCTTAACTGGAATGAAGTGAGCTGTTTTGGTCAGTTTTTCAACGATGACCATAATGGAATCATGCCTATGAGAGGTAAGAGGAAATCCCACCACGAAGTCCATGGAGATAACCTCCCACTTCGACATAGGAATGTCATGCGGCTGTAACAGTCCTGTCGGGTGGTGATGATCAGCTTTTACCTGCTGACACTCAAGGCACCTAGCGACAAATTTGACCACGTAGCTTTTCATCCCTGCCCAAAAGAAGAGTTGCTTCATGTCTGCATACATCTTCTTTACACCCGGGTGCGCACAATACACTGCTCAGTGGGCCTCCTTAAGGATAGTCTCTCTAATATCTCCCTCCTTAGGAATGTACATCCTCCCTTGATACCGTAGCAAACCATCGGCTTCCAACTCATAGCCTTCAAACTTTGGTCCCACCGGTTTCCCATTCTGGAGTGCCACTGTGACCTTTAGGTACCAACTATCTCCGAGTAGCTGCCCTAAAATTCTTTCCCTCAAATCCACCTTCAAAGGTATAAGAGAGAAAAGTCTTGGTTTTCTGCTTAAGGCATCCGCTACCACATTCTCCTTCCCTTTGATGTAGGAAATCCCAAAATCATACTCGCTCATGAATTCACTCCATCACCTTTGCCTAGAATTTAGGTCTCTCTGAGTGAAGATATACCTTAAGCTTTGGTGATCAGACTTGAGCTCAAAGCTTCGTCCCACAAGGTAATGTCTCCAAAGCTTCAAAGCTAACATCACTGCAACCAACTCTAGGTCATGAGTAGGTTAATTCTCTTCATGTGGTTTTAGCTTTCTCGACGCATAAGATATTACCCCACCTTCCTGCATCAATACTGCACCCAAACCCTGCCTTGAAGCATCGGTGCAAACTGTGAATTCCTTCTCCATATGTGGAACTTGTAGAATTGGTGCACTTGTCAATAGTCTTTTTAGCTCGACGAATGCGGCATTGCTTTCATCTGTCCATTCGTACCTGGTGCCCTTACGTTGTAGGGTAGTTATGGGTTTCATGATTTTTGAGAAACCCTCAACAAACCTTCTATAATACCCGGCTAACCCCATGAAGCTCCTTACTTCATGCGCATTCTTTGGCACGGGCCAATCCATTATGGCCTTCACCTTTTCAGGGTCAATAGAAATTCCCTCATCGAAAATTATATGCCCTAGGTAATGGATCTCCTTCTGATAGAACGAACATTTGGACAACTTACCATACAACTGATGCTCCCTTAAGCATGACAACACTATTCACAAGTGTTCCTCGTGCTCCTATTCAATCTTGGAGTAGATGAGGATGTTGTCCAAGAAGACTTGCACAAACTGATCTAAGTATTTTCGGAACACGCTATTCACGAGACTCATGAATATGGCTGGGGCATTGGTCAAACCGAAGGGTACCACGACAAACTCATAGTGCCCAAACCTTGTTCGAAAGGCAGTCTTAGGTATATCACTTTCCTTAATCCGTAGCTGGTGGTAACCTGATCGTAAGTCGATCTTTGAGAAGACTGTCGCCCCTTTCATTTGATCAAAGAGGTCATCAATTCGAGGTATCGGGTACCTATTCTTTACGGTGGCTCTATTCAAATCTCAGTAATCTATACAAAGATGCAAGGAGCCATCCTTCTTCTTCACAAAGATTACTGGCGCACCCCACGATGAAATACTTGGTATGATGAGCCCTAGATCTAGTAATTCCTTCAACTGCATTTGCAACTCACAAAGTTCTGGGCCCGTCATCCTGTAAGGTGTCTTCGATGTTGGCTCTGCACCGGGTTTTACCTCAATGGAAAAATCAAGTTCCCTCTTAGGAGGTAACCCAAGTAATTCCTTTGGAAATACATCACTGAACTCGGCTAACACTGGATAGTCATCAAAGGAGGGTCCCTTCTCACTGTTTACTACTTCAACAATGTACAACTGGCATCCCTGTCGCATACATCGCTTTACGTTCATCGTTGATATGAAACGTAGGGACTCCTTCCGTTTGATACCCTGGATCTTGATGTCCTCTCCGTTGTCATTAATGCAAAGAACCTTCTTTCCATAATAGTCCAAGAAAGCTCGATGTTCCTCAAGCCAATTCATACCGATGATGAGATCATAAGTTCCGAGAGTGGTGACGTACACTTTGACTTGTGTAACACACACCCCGAGATCCACCACACACTTATCGACACTAGGTCCTACTGCTTGCTTTACCCCTGAAGCCATTTTGACTAAGCTGAAATCGTCATGTTCGTAGGCTGCCAACCCACATTTGTCTAATGCATATGGAGAAATGAAACTATCAGTAACACCAAGATCAAACAATATTCTAAGCTTGACATTATTGACCGTACCTGATGATTCCACCACAGTGGATTGGTGCTCTGCTTGATGGTTGTTTACTGCAGCCAAGATCTGATGCCTACTACCCCCACTCCCCATTGGAGCTTTTCCTTCTCGCTGCACTGTACCGGATCGTAATTCGGGACAATCACGCTGGTAATGTGGACCTCCACATCCCCAACAAGCAACCTATAATGGAGTGGGCGAAGTAACCTGTTCAGACCTTTGAGAGGGGCTTCTCCCCCTAGGACCCCTTCCTCTATCGGCTGATCCTCTGAAATTCCTCACACCCTGGTGAGTTCCTGTGGCTGACTGGGGCACCGCCCTAGTTTCCACTGATCTGTCTACCGCTGCGACTCTTGGTGTGCTCCTGTTCCCATAGGGAGGTGGCCTCGCATATCCTCCCCGAGGGTAGCTTCGAGGGGCCTTCCCCGCAAACCTTGACTGCTGAGATTTGAATGACCTGATGGGCTTTGCACCCAACATCTCCTCAGTGTAGCGAGCACAATCTACTGCTTCGGCGATCGAAGTCGGTTTCCACATCCGTACCTGAGCCCTGATCTTGGCATTGAGCCCATACACGAAGCGCTCAACCTAGCGTTCGTCATTGTCCAAGTAAGGGACATACTTCACTAACTCCATGAACCTCTCTTCATACTCCTCCACTGATAGATGCCTTTGTACCAAGGCATGAAGAGCCCCCGCTTGTTCTTCCTGGTAGGATGCGGGTAGGTACTTCCCTTTGAATTTTTCCACAAATAGTTCCCATGGAACCGTGTCTGGTGTAAGGTGTAGCTGCCTTTCTTGGTTTCCCCACCAGTTCAAAGCGGCCCCCTTTAGTTGAAATATGGCCAGTTTGGACTTGGACGTGGAGGTGTACTCCTGTAAGGTCAAGCACCTGGTCATCTCTTCCAACCATGACTCTGCTCGTATCCCTGATCAACCCCCTGAAAATTCTAGAAGCCTTATCTTCTGAAGTTCCCTCTTGATATCCTGGTGCGGATTTCTTGGTACTGTATTCACTTCTACCACAGGAACTTCCTCCCTTAGTGGAGGGGCATCCACTTCTACCTCCGAGGTAGCACTTCCTCTCTGTGCTAGTCCCCTGAGTGTTTCGTTTATTGCTTCCAATGAGCGCAGTATAAGGATGGTCTCTGGCGATGGTGCTGGCATATTCGGCTCAGGTAACGCCGTAGCTTGACCTCGCCCCCGACCTGCTCACGTTCTTACCATGTTTATCCCTGCTACATGGAATAATAAAATAATTAGCATATGACGACATCATGACTAATTTACCATCAACTCAACAATTAATTCAAATGCGTCATGACTAATTTATGAGCGTTTACTCTAAGAGCTATAGTTCAGGACGTTTCGATCAGGCCATCTTGAGGCCACCCGGTACTAGATATACTGCAGTAATTCTACGTAGGTTTAGGTATTGGATTCCACACAACCCTCCTCGAGTCGCCATCAGCTCTTCAAGATATTCAATTAATGTTTTATTGCCCCGCTCTCATTAACAATTGATAATTTAATAATTTGCTAATAGAATAACCTAAGTTTTAAGTCTAGCATCGTGTTTACTCTTTATTTTGTCATGAAATAGAATCCGTGTCCTAGCGATCAGCTCATCATGTTGGTCTCCGTGGTATCTCGTTTTCAAGATTCCGTGTCGGTCTTGCCCCTTCGACTATACGCCGAAGTTTCGGCAAGGAGCATTTTCAAGAAGAAAAGCTAATCATTAACTGTGTTACATTAATTACATTAATCAATTAAAATAGTTAATAGTTAATAACATTATATTTCCA